>VYZT01061434.1:0-49195 GCA_013400735.1 Pomatostomus ruficeps
ACATAATTTTAGGTGAAAATTAATTAGTATGAATAGGCAAGGCACCCTGTGGTGTCACTGTTTAGTCAGTTTTCTATGGAGAATCACACTTTAATAGGAAAAACAGGGGTTTTTGGTGTTCTAAAGACATAACAAAAACAAACAAATTAAAATTAGTAACTCATGTGTCATCATATCATATGTTTTCTTTCTTTCTGTGCCATCCGTTCCACTACCATTAGTGAAGGAAACTGTGTGGGGAGAAAGATTAACAAAACCTAAGTGAAAAACCTCAGACAAAAGCTATTTTTCTTTGCCAGTGCAGGCACTGCCAACTCCTGCCTGGAAAAAACTGCTTCTGAACCTTTCATCCCTGCTTTTGGATGGTAGTACTGGAGAAATTTGTGTCAGTAACATAATTAGAATCACCCGGATGGAAGTGAGAGCTGTCAGGGGTGTTTTAAATGCTCCCAGTTTGGTGCTCTGTGACAACATGATGGCCATATCCAGCATTTTGAGTCTCTAAATTACTGAGATAACTGACCTAGAGGAAAGAGAGAAACAAGAGACTGCTTATAAAAATTAATAAGAGCGACTCTTTGATAAATACAGTGACTGGAGCAAATAGAGCAAGGAAGCCTGTTCATATGTTAGATCTGTTAAGATGTAGTTGATCAGAAAGCGTAAAAGAATGGTCATAGTGCGGCCTATCCGAAATGTGGTCAGAGTTAAAATGTCCTGGTGGTTCGTGTAGATGAGTATTTGACAGAAACGTTGATTGGAATGGCCTTATTATTGTACTCAGTTCGGGGGGAGGGGAGGATGGGCTGCTTGGTTGGTTTTTTAATAAAGAAGTCAGTTTACATAACTGTGGGCTTACGTGACCGCTGTTCTACCTGCAGTGTCTCAGCCCTCCCTCTTCTCTCGAGTCCATTCTGATCCATTTGTTATTTTGGAGGTTTTATGAAGTGTGGCAGGGAAGAGCTGAATCTATTGTATCACGTCTGTTAGGGGTCAGAGGAAATAAAACCCCCACCCAGGAACAACATGCTGCTAATGGGGAGCTAATATATCATACAATAAAGGACCGCTTTTCTTTCTCCTTTCTTGGATAAATCTACACCAATTCCTAATACCAATATTGCTTTAAGAGGCTGTAATTTTTTCTTCAATCATATCCACTGCAACTATGATTATGGGCTGTTCTGTCTGCATGGATATTTTCAGGTATATTTAGCTTTAAGCATATGTGTAGATTTTGTTGAATAACCAGATTGCTTGCACATAAAGATGAATGAACAGACTTAAAGTTGTGAAGCCTATCCTCCTCAATGCCAAAAAATGGCATTTCAGACTAGTTACTCCATAAATTAGTGTTTGAGACTGTGTACAAATACCTTGCTCAATGATTTAATTAATAAATAATTGCATTAGCCATAAAACACTGAAGTTTTTGGGTTTTGTTTTTTATTTTTTTAAATTACAGTGTTGTATTTTAATTATATACTGAATTTGCTCATTTTTTTTCTTGGAAAAGGATTTGGCTCTTCTCTTTCCAAAACAGTACACCTTAGCACATGGTCTAAGGAATTACTCAGGGTCTGTGTTTGTAATCTTAAAAATGTCTTTTCTTTTCATGTAGGAAACTCTACGGTAGATATTTGGTGTCAGAAATCTGTGACAGAATAGCATATTCTAAGAAGAGAATATAAGGGTATTTTGCAGTGTAAATCACATTATTGATTTTTTGTTGTAATGTGCATTTGATTTTTCTTTGTTGTATTCAGGGGCAAGTATTTGTTTGATAAACACTTCCTGGAAATATCCAGCTTCCTATTACTAAAAGTGCTACATAGAATTACTGCAAACGAGGCAGGTGAGAGGTGCCAACTTTGCTTTGTTTACTTTCCCCACTGACAAAAGTTTCTGTGTACAGATAATGTAGAACATTGAGACTGTGTTTCCCTTAAGGGCACGACTTTTCAAACACCAACAGGGTAAAGAAAACATTCTAAGAAACAGAAAATGCTTTGGGTTTGCCTCCCTAAATTGGTAGGGGAGACTTCAGGCAGTTTGTGGTACCTGAAATAGCTTTTATTCTTTTTGCTTCTACTTGACAATACTTGAAGCTGATGATGTCTCTAAATCTGCTGTTGCTTGGGCTGCCTGGGAACAGATGTGCTTCTCCTTATTTCCCGTGTTTGCCCTGCTATCAACTGGGATGAAGAAGATAGGCAGGCAAAAGTAACTAATTTGTAATATTTCACATTCTTCTTACAGATGAAGAACGGACAATTTCAAATTAAAGCAGCTTTTCTTCTGCAAGAAAAACAGATATTGGCTTGTATCACTTCAAATTTGCATTAGACCATATTTTGTTATTGAGAAGTGTCATGTTGCTACACTGAATGATGCAATGTGGGCTGACCTACTGGAATGTAGAAACACTGATTCACCTGTCAGCATTTTTGAGCAAATGGAAATACTTGTTCTTGTCTTCAGATGGAAGTACAAAACAGAGCAGACGTTTGCAGGCATCAGTAAATCTCACTGGACCAAGGTTACAATATATATTGTGAACTCCTAATTTCATCAAGATTATTCTTTATTTAAAGATGGTAGACTAGAAAGCTGTGATCAATAACATCAAAATTCATGACCATATTGGAGTATGTTACATTAGTAGTTAACATCTACTGCCTGTATTTCATGAGAATATATGAAACCTTCTATTATAAAGGTTAATACTCAGTATAAACATATTCTGAAACTTCTGCATATAATTGTTAATGAAGGAAAAAGCAATTCAGCTCCTGAGCTAGAGGGCACATCTTTCACTAGCCTATAAAAGGATACAACATGTCCAAGCATTTGTTATGTAGGTGTCTTTTCAGAGTACTCAATTTCTGTTCTGAAAGAGCTCCCCAAATTTTTATTAGCCATCTGTTTATAGTAGGTGTGTACTTGGGGTTTTTTTCCCATTTCACTGTAATTATTACTCTGGCAACAAGAACAAGTTGAAATTGTGGCTTGTCTCCTGGAAGTTCTGCTTTCATTACATATGGTTCTCTCCATTAAAATACAGACCAGTTGCCCAAGCCACCTTAAGGGGAAAGCACTCGGCTTGCTGCTCCAGCAATTAGGCATGCAGGCACATTAACAGGAGCAGTAATTGCGTGCATTATTTGCTGGCTGGAGCACTGACTGTGTATATAAATTTTCAAATTATTGTACTGGCTACAACTCATTGCTAGGGAGCATCCACCGCCACCTCCTTTCCTATGAAATGAAATATCCTTTGTAGGTAACTATTTATGTTTGTACTTAGGGTTTATAATGATTAATGACAAATACTTTCATGTTTGCTGTTCTGAATTGCATGCCATATGTGTTAGCCTGACCTTTGAATGAAAAATGTGATGGGTGCTGTTTAGAAAATATGGAACAGAGTGGATTATGTATAGATTTTATACAGCAAAGGAAAAGTGGAGGAGAGGAATCTACTTGGTTCCTGAGGAGCAGGATCAGTTCTAGACACAAAGCCATTCTAGAATGCTTTCATTATGTCTGATCACAGCAGGTCTTTTCCTGTTGCTGCTGTCCTTTTTTCTGAGACCCATTTGCCCAGGAATGGAGGGATGGGGGCTGCTTTCCTCTTCTGATTAAGGAATGAAGAGGCAGTTCTGCCAAAGCTACTCTTGCAGCTGGCTGGTGCTCAAAGGGCCATTCTAATACGTTGCTATTCAAAGGGTGTTCCTGTGCCAGAAATGAAGCTCTGCCTTGTGCTGTGCGTAGAACCTGAAACTACAAATGGAGAGGAGTATCCATGCTGCACAAAGGTACTGAGATATGAATGATCTCAGTCATATAAGGCTCCTCTGGGATTAATTGTGTCTTTTTGAGAGAAAACTTTTAGGAATTCTTCTCTTCAGTTTTATCCCATCTTAATGAATGCTGATCTACTCAAGGTCATGAATAAGTACAAGACAGTCCTCAATTCTTTAATGTGTATGTAAAGAACTTCCTCAGCTTTTATAAGTAAATAGAAGTTGATTTTTCAACAAAGAATGGAAGAAGGAAACTCACAAGTAATTGCTGAAAAAGTTTCTTCTGTTTCAGCGCTATTTTTAGATACTGCTCAAGAAAGCTTGTGAGATTTTTCTGTCTCTCATCTCAGCTGCTCACCACTGAGTTAATTATTACCCATTTAAAATTCTGTGTCATTCAAATAATTGCTGTCTCCATTCCTCTCCCTCTCTTTTTCACTAACATTTAGAACTTTTATATTTCTATTCTTTCAGATGCTTAAGTTGTGGTATCAAGCATGTACTTTCAATTATGTGTCAGAATTAATGAGCAAGTTTACCCACAAGTGTCTCCTTTCTCAGTGTGTACAAAATAAGCGGGCGGTATCTATAGGCTGCTGCAGGTATAACATTGTTTTGATGTTTAGCACAGCTTCCTTAATAAGATCATTGCAGGAGTGTTTTGCATGTGGTAGATGCGTAAGACGCAGCTGATTTTTGTAGCTGACAGCAGCCATCACACTGACTCATGCAACATTTGTGCTGTAAATTTTCGCTGAGCAGCAGACACATCAGCAGTATCTCTTGCATATCTAAATATTATATTGTGCTCATTTTCACCTAGATTCAAGCCGTGCTATGGCCTAGTTTGTTTTATCCTTGAGAAGCAATATTTCAATGCTAGTGTTTTCCTGTTTTCCATACAGTAACATTGAGAAAAATGTATTATTTCCTTGGAAATAAAAGATTGTTGCCAAACAATTAGCAGTCTTGCTGATATAAACTTGCAGGTCTGTTCCTGATTTATAGTTTAGACGGGCCTGGGCTGGGCAAATGACCTGACTGCTGCTGTATTCAGAACAGCAGTGTGGGCTGAAATAAACTCGTAGAACCCAGGCGCTTTTTTTCACATAGCCCTCGGTGCTTTTTGAAAATCAGTCTTTTTAAGTTACAACTTGAACATTTGGCATCTCATTATTATTATCTAAAATCTTGGCCTTGAACTTGATGGATCCATTATCCCTCTTTGCTCAGACAGACTTCAATTTGAATAGTGCCTCCTCCACAGTACCACTATGGATTTTGGTTGTTTACATTGATCCTCTCTGTTGTTTGCTTTTATTTCTCTTAAAATAGGTGAATTGAACTGAAGCATGATTTTTTGAACAAAAGATAAACCAATTTCTTTTTGCTGTTAAACAAAATTATTGTGTTCATCTTTAGGTGTGTATCATGCAGTCAGAGGAGCACAAAAGATAGTAATAGGTATTTGCTGTGTAATGTAGTTACATATCTCTTCTATAAGGTCCCACAAAATTTGTTTCATGGGGCTTTCAGGAGAATTTCAACTTGTTTCAGCAAACTCATAACCTTCAAACAACCATGAAAACAGTGGGATTTCGTTCAATGCTCTCTAACATGGCTGTCAGCTCCAAAAAAAGCTTGAATATTTTTTTGGGTTTCTGGTTTGATCCCTCCTCACCCCACATTGCCCATCCCAGTAAAGCTGATATATGATCAGCCTTCGGTGTCAAAATATATCTGAGGTTTAAATGTTACTCTTGATTTCGAAGGTTTGTACACAGGAAAATAGGTGTTACTCTAATTAGAGACTGACAATAATTCCATTTGAATGTATTTGAGAATTCTTTCAAACTCTTTTGAAAGCTTTTTAAGCCTTATAATATATTGCAAGATATAGTTCCTAAATTTCTGTTAGGATGATGTTTCCACCAATCTCTTCCATTAGGAGTCCTATAAAGCACTTTATTTCTCAGAAATCAAGCTCTATGTTTACTGTTTTCTTTAAGAGACTACCCCAACCTCACAGCTTTTTAGTGTCTAATGAAATATAACTGTGTAGTGAAACTGATTAAGCTGAAAAAAGCAGTTTTTGTAATGAGGAAAGAGCATAAAAATGATTTGGGACAAAGATACTGATTAGATTTTAAAGGCAAAATCTAAATAATGAGATCTGCCAAATTGGTAAGTGATGGCTCAATGAAATTTTAATGAACACAAGCCCTTTTTTGAGCTAAAGGAATGTTAGATTAATAGGAAGTTATTTCCAGGATTTTGTTTACCTTGGAGAGTATATTAGTTACAGAGGGGACACCTGCGTATTTTGTAGACTGGTCTTACCTTCTCCAGCAATTAAATCATGGCCTTAGGAAGCTGAGTGATAAAAAACTTATTAACTTCTGGGAGGCGAGGATTTTGCCCTGAAGCTTCATATTAATCTAAGTTGTTGGGCAAGATATATAAAATGAAGGTAATATTATGTAGGAAGGACTCTGAGAGCTGTTAAAGAAAATCAGTGAACAGAACGAAAGGTGAATTTCTTTCCTGACATAGCACAGGTTGAACAATCAGCCTAAATTGGAGGGTATTTTCCATATTTCTTCGTAAGTTTAGTTCTTGTACTTTTGTGTTGTTTATCAAGCCACATATATGATTAAACAGCCAGGTTAACCTGAAAGCTGCTCTGTTTGGGGAATTCAGTTATCACGCCAGCTTCCTCCTTCAAGGAGGACGGTAATCCTGCAGCAAGCACAGCTCTCGAGTCAGCCTGGAACTCAGTTGCCACAGCAACGTGGTCCCCACTACAAGCAAAGGAAGAAAAACATATGGGAGAAATAGTGTGCTACTCCAAAAAATCTCAGGATTTCCAGAACAATAACACTTTGAATTCCAATTTCCTGCCTCAAAAAAGTTAATCAAGCTGCTTTTCTGTATATATTGGAAAAGCATGAATGTTCATGCAAGAATAAGACACCTTTCCTCTGTGAACCCCCAAAGAAATAAATGAAGATCTACCAGTTTAAAGCTGGGAAGTTGAAAGGCTGTTTACCATTCAGTCTGGATAGTTTTCTATCCTATGGACAAAGCATTTAAAAATACACTTGACATTTTTTTAATCAGAAGTTACTAAGAAGTTCTCCTTGAGTTACTTGTGGGCATAAAGCTCATTTTTTCTCTCACTGCTGTGAACCTATATCTGTGTCTACAGAAAAGCATCCTCAGTAGTGCTAGCCAGCTTTTCCTTCTGTTGAGTTTTGAAAGATACTTTAACTTTGAGAAAAACCCAAACTTATTGTGAAAATAAGTATTTCCTATAGAAAATATATTTTTTTCATAATTTGTAAGAATTTTTCAACGGTTGGGATTTGGGGTTTTGTTGTTTTATTTCAGGTTTTTTCTGGAAAGAAACCTGGTAGTACCAAACAGAATTGATTTCTACCAAATAATAGATTTCTTTTTTATAAGCCATTATTAAGCTTAAAAATAAAAAAGTGATTTGTCTTTAAATGCATGGAGACGGTTGCTTTTACATAGAAATACAGACAGACTGGAACCAGGAACTGGGTTTGCTAATGGCAGTCCAAGGCATGAGCTCTGAGAGAGTCCTGTTCGAATATTTCAAATGTGGATCCCTGAGCTGCTGCCAGGGCGCTGCAACCGTGGTATCTGCTCATTTCCAATTTGTACACAGGACTCTACTGGCTATCAGACAGCCTTAGTATAATAAAAATGAGTTGTTAATAAATACACCTATTTTAAAATAGATTATTAATAAATACATCTATTTTAAGAGAGGATATTGACACAATGGGCATGTTCTTGAAAAGTAGGGGACAAACTTTCCTACACTCTGATAACAGGGTGGGAATTATGCAGGAGAAATGGTCACGCTGGTAGAAGGCTAAGGAAAACTCGGAGGCAAACAGCGGCTGTCCTTGACTTCTTTAAGAATTGCTTTTGTCTTTGCACAGTCAGCAAGTTTGATCTTCTCCTTTCACAAAAGGTATTTTACTTCCTGACTGAGAGCAGGTGATGAACTGAAGGTATATAATTAAATTTAAGAAAAACTATAACTGCTACCACTCTAATCAGAGAAAATCCATACTTGGCAAATTTATAAAATATTTTGAAGTAGATTCTCTAATTTAAGTTTCAATCTTTTATTTTTGAGCACAGCTCTTTAAACACAGCATTTCTGATAGTGGATATAAAGACAGGGTTGGTCATCTTTGTGGTGGAGTTAAGCTCATTGGACTCAGTTTCCTTCCACATGACCCGTAAAAATGTTTCATAATAGGTGGAAAACCATTTTCTCTTCCCACAAGCAAAAGTATTTCAAATTTTAGGTTGAAAGACTCCCTAAAAGTTCATGTTAAAACCGCCATTCTGTTATTTTTATAAATGGAGAAATAAGAGACAATTCAGCAGTGATTAATTTAATTCCACCCATTTGTTATGTTGTTTTCAAAACTATAAATAGTCCATATATCAGATTATAGCATAGCAAAGAATGTACCACTTCTGAATGCTATGGAATAATTTTTAAATTTGGTGAAAAATTCAAGAATATTTTTAAACTTGACTTGAAAAGAACACTGATAAAAATTTGATCAAAACTGTAAAATGCTTAGAGAGTAGCTGAGTGAGAATAACTCTGGCTATGAGATTAAACAGAAATATGAAATAGATGGAGCACTGAAAGGTCAATTGTAGAGAGAAATTACTAGCTCCACCAGCAGTTTCATGTCTTATAGTTTGTTGCTCAGGTTAAAATGATATATATGTTCTATATATGTCTAAGCTGACCTCTAGGAAATTACATTGGAAATAGGCCTGAGTGGAAAAATTGATGGGGAGATGGTGGTTAAATAGAGTTGTTTTGTGGTTTGAAACAGGAAAAAAATTTGCAAATAACCTAATGTATCACTTCAGATTTACAGAATTTGACCTAAAAAATAAGCTTCAAATTTGTTAATTTAACCTTTTGGTTTCCATTGGGGTTTTTTTTTTTGGAAATAGTTTAGGCAATATCTTATGAAAATTCTTAAGAGAAACCTGTCACTTAAAAAGTTATCACATTGTTCTTAAAAAGGCTAGAAAGGAGGACCCTGGGAAGTACTGGCCAGTCAGCCTCCCCTCTGTCCCTGGGAAGATCAGGGAACAGATCCTCCCAGATGCTCTGCAAGGCACAGGGAGGACAGGGAGGACAGGGAGGTGACTGAAAACAGCAGCACAGGTTCACCAAGGGCAAGGTCTTGCCAGCCCCACCCAGTGACCTTCTCTGATGGAGCGACTCCATCAGTGGACAAGAGAAGGGCTGTGGATGTCCACCTGCAGTTCTGTGAGGCCTTTGATATGGTCCCCCACAACATCCTTCTCTGGATGAGGATTTGATGGACAGGCTGTTTGGTGGACAAGGAATTGATTGCATCCAGAGGGCAGTGGTCCACTGCTTAATGTCTGGATGGAGATCGGAAACAAGTGGTGTCCCTGAGGGGTCCACACCGGCACCAGGAGCCTTTAGGATCTTCATCAGTGCCACAGACAGTGGGACTGAGCGCACCCTCAGCAAGTTGGCAGACAACACCCGGCTGTGTGGTGCCCCTGACACACCTGAAGGACGGGACCCCCACCATCCAGAGGGACCCAGACAAGCCCAAGAAGTGGCCCACAGCAATGTCCTTCAGACCAAATGCAGGGTGCTGCACCTGGGTCAGGTATCAATCCAGGCTGGGGGATGAAGAGATGGAGAGCAGCCCTGCGCAGAAGGACGCGGGGGTGCTGCTGGGTGAGAGGCTGGACATGAGCCAGCCATGGACACTCACGGTGCAGAAGGCTAAACATGTCCTGGGCTGCATCCAAAGCCCTGCGGGCAGCGGGGGAGGGAGGGGATCCTGTCCCTCTGTCCCTCTCTGCTGAGACCCCACCTGCAGTGCTGCATCCGGCTCTGGGGTCCCAGCACAGGAAGGATGTGAGCCTGTCAGTGCAGGTCCAGAGGAAGGTGACAAAAGTATCAGTTGGCTGGAGCACCTCTCTGATGAGGAAAGGCTGAGAGAGTTGGAGCTGCTTAGCCTGGGGGAGAGAAGGCCCCGGGGAAACCTTGTTGTGGTGTTTCAGCATTTAAATAGGGCTTGTAATAAAAATAGGACACACATTGTGCAAGGACAAGGTAGTGGTTTTAAACTAAAAGAGGGTAGATTCAGACTAGATATTAGGAAGAAATTTTTTACAATGAGGGTGGTGAGGCCCTGGCAGAGGTTGCCCAGAGGGGTGGTAGTTGCCCTCGAACATTCAAGGCCGGGTTGGATGGGACCCTGGGTAATGTGGCTGCATTGATGTCCTTGCCCATGGCAGGGTTGTTGGAATAAATGACCTTTAAAGTCTCTTCTGACGAAAATCATTCTATGATTTTTGGCCTCCTCTATCCTAGCGTTTTGTAAGAGGTGATGCTGATGGATTTCCTTAGCTGGGACAAAAAGCAATTTTAATTCTGTGTTTTGTGGACCTCTTAGCACCTGTAATGGAAGCAAGACCAAAAGAACTACTCAAAAAGGAGTCAGGTTTAGGTCACTAAAAACAAATGTGATGCAAGGGTCATTCAGTTTTTATTTTCTTTTAATAATCTCTGGTATTGTCTAAAGGTTTGCCCTACAGTCGCAGTAGGGAACAGTCTTGATCTTAGACCTGTAGCTTTTTTTGCATGGCTTTATGAAAGTGTATGTAGAAGCACTCACACAAACATTATTTCTGTGAATAAAGTTTTTTATTATTCAAGAGCAAGAAGACAGGTATCACTTGGTAAAACAAGCAAGCAATACTTTTGTCTTTGTGGGCCTGGCTGAAATTAAGGAGCAGAAAAGCCAATTTATACACCTGATGTTTTCTAGTTGTTACCAACAGAACACATGCTACTACTTGACATCTTAGTGAATGCCTTGATTTTTTTATTGCCTACCAAATAAGCTCATCTAAGTTATGATGACCGAAATAGACAATCTTCACATTCTGTTTATTGAATTCATTTTCCCTGCATATCACTATGGATGCTTTCTGGTGTAGATGAACCCATATTCTATTTTTTTCACCAAAATGGTAACTGAAATAAAGTAATGCATTTGGAATGCTTATCTGGTTGGTGTTTTGCCCTGATTCTTAGTATGCTGGTTGTTAGATGAAATAATGAACATTTTATCTGCTTGAAATCGGTGCCAGCTTTAAGCCAATAATTTTTTGCAATGTTTTGCAGTTGTTCTTAATACATTTCTTTCTCACAGCATGAAAAATAGAGTATTCTAATGCATGTGAAAAATAAAAATATATGTAGTGGTGCAAATGGAAACAAAACTTCGTTTTTTCCTGCGTAGAAAAGAATTGCAAAGTAGCCTTATTCACAGTTCCCAGACAAGCAATCTGTGTTAATAAATATCTTTATTTATTTTTCAGTTTTTGGCAGCCTAGTTAATCTGTGTTGTATAAATACATTAATGCAGGAGAATCCCTTTTCAGACAATATCTTGACTTTCAAAATTTGTGTAAACTGATGTTTCTTAAGCCCAATTCCAAATATAGGAATTAATAGGAGCACTCCTTGTTATCAAGAAGCAGAGAAAGGGACTTTGATGTTGCAGCTGTACTGGTGCAAATCACATGGAGTTCTAGTAGATTTAGCTGGGTAGAACACAGAACTGATTATTTGTCTCCTTCATATTTTCTTAGTGAGAAAATAATTCTGCTATAGATTTTTTTCTTTATAGTGTGTCTTGTTTTTACACACTACTGCTCGGTTATTCCTAAATATTTCCTCTATTTCAGTGTTAGTAAGAGCTAGTATTCCTAATATGGAGGGCTATCCAGAAGTGGAAGCTACTGCAGAATCTGGAGGGTCACAAATATCAGTAATGCTTTGATTAAGCAATACTATTTAATGTTGAAGGCATTGTATTAGAACAGTGCCTTTCATTTACTTTAAAATGACTGCTTTGAACACATTTGCTATATTTTGGAGCTCTGTGGCAAGTCCAACTTGTTTCTCAGATTTGAATAAAATTGTCTTCATCTGTCATCTTCTTTACAGCAGCATAGCCCTGCCACAGTCTTCAGCTGAGCTTACAGAAGATGGAGAGATGCTTCACTGAGTCTTCACAAAGGGAAGAATTTTCAAATTAATAATTAGGTGAGTTTAGAAGAAACAACTGCAGCAAGATTTTGCTTGAGTCTCCTAATCTCAGGTATGGTATCAGATTAAAGACTGGGAAAAATGTAGGCAAAAACTGACAGTGAATTATTAGAGCTAAGAATTTAATCAATAGTTTGTTCCTTGTAGACTGGTTTTTACAGAACTCACATTTTTAAAAGTTACTTATGAATAAGATTTAATATGCAGATTATGTGTATGCGTAGAAGTCATTGTGAGCAAAGACTACCTACTCAAAATATGTTGTGAGAAAACTGGTTTGGTCTCATAGGTCAACAAGTAAGTTTTTCTACACCAAAGGAATGACTTCTTTCAGAACCAAGTTTATAATACCAGCAAAACGATTAACTGAAGATTCACTTTCCAGGCATACTTTCATGCTTTTCTTTTTCTTTTTCTCTTTCTTTTTTTTTTTTTTTCTTTTACCAATGCTGTAAAATTCCTCTTAACTGACTTCTGAGCTAGAAATGTACTAAAAGTGAAGCTGAGCAGTGTGAGGGCAAACTGATAATTAGATTCAGGACTTTAGCTGAACATTCAAAGAAGCATTTCTTTGCTTATAGCATTTGGAAGTAATCTCAAGATACTGATATTACTGATTTACTGATAAAGTACATATATTTTCATTTTATTCTAAATTCCAAATAGGAAAGGTGCCATAACAGGGTTGGTTTTTGAGCCAGTGTCTGTTCCACAGCTGACCTTTGTTCCAGCCATTTTAGTAATAGCATATGGATGTCTAGGCATTAACCGTAGGTCCTTGGGAGAGAATTCTCCTAGATGCTCTTCCCTCCTTTCTGTCTGTACACCTCTGCAATCTAGTTTGGACTGGGACAGCCCTCTGTGGTGACAACTATCATTTGTGCTGGGTGAATGGACTGATGTTTCTGTTTTACAAGAAAAATAAACATACTGAAAACATATATATTACTTTCCCTGGAAAGGTCATCGATGCCCCAGAATGCAGCTGGAGATCTCTGTAAATTGACTTAATGGTGCAGACAAAATTTTAGATTGTTTCCCAGCTCCAAGAGTTTATTCTTGGATAAAACGAATATTTGTGATCCTTTTCATATTTGGTTTGTGGAAAAAAAAGTGTTTGAGTTTTAGTTAATTTTGGTTTAGAACAGATAAAAATTTTACTGGGGGAAAAAAGGACAGCAAAATAAAAGAAGACATAACGAGATGAAACTAGTGCTGCAGAAAAGTGAGGTTTTGCCTCTAGATTTAATTTAGAAGGGAAGGAATTTGCTTCAGGGGAGAATTGAGTATGACCATAAGTCCTGTCAATTCTGTAACTTCTTCAAGAGTGAGTATATGGTTGGAATAACAGACCTCAAACTACAGGGAGTGTTTCATTCAATAAAAAATGTTAAATTATGGTCAAATTGCAGACAATTTTGTTCCATATTGACTTCAGTTTTCTTTGTCTTCTCTGCAAAGTTCCTCTTTCCCTCCTTTAGCTTCTTTTTCTACACACTCTTTGCTTCAAGTGTGTTTACAAGGGTGAATTTTGCATTAATAGAGTGACAGAAATAAAAGGCTATCTCATTCACTGGTTGATTGGTGGTGCCTGAAGCCATATATAATTACACAGAACTTATATGAAGCTCTGGCTGCCTTGTCCCTTGCCATTGAAACCAAGGCCATGCTGTACCTATGGTTTGATGTAGATGTTGCTTTTTCCTCTTTCAAGTGTGTGTTAGTGAAGGTGGATACATGAGCACACAGCACATGCCTGACGAGTGAGGCATCAGCACCAAAAAGAAAAATACATTGTTATTGCTTCAGAACTAATTCCAGACAATGCTACTTGCATCACTACTTAATTTTCTGTGTCCTCCTAATCAGTACTGTTGGCAAGTATTAGGTAAATTTTATTCTTATTTTCCTGTATACTTTCCTTTCACTTAACAAGAAGATGGTTTTTCAATGTAAAATTCATTTTCTTAACCTTGTTGCCCAAAGTTTCAAAAAAGAGCAGAGCTTCCAAGAAAGAAATCAGCCTAACACTACTGATGGAGGTGCTTTGTCCTATCTTCTGGCTGCATTTGATGTGGCAGACCTATCAGGATGTTCATGACCTTCTCAATGAAGTCGTTCACAGTAGCAGAAAGACGAGTGTGCATGTACATCAGATTCAGAGAACTCAGCACAGCATTCACAAGGTGTAAAAGAGTAACGCAGCTGCTTCGGTGCTGGCTACATGGTGTACAAACTTTATTCTGTTGTCTTGGTAAGCACCAGTTTAACTGTGGCCTCTTCTGTTCCCCTTTCCTTGCCAAATGTCCACTCTCTGTTGAGTTAGATGCTAATGCACTAAGCTTTGTCAGGGAAAGACTGATTTTATTTAGAGAAAAGATTGTGTGTTTGCATAGAACGTGTCAACAGGAAAGCTGAATTCTAAAAAGCAATAAAGGCCTCCCAGTTGTCACTGTGAAGATCAAGGGCAAGCCTAAATATAGGACCTGGAACACAGCCTGATAGAAAAGGAGGTAAGACTAGAAATAACAGAAGGCATTAAACACTGGGGTGATAAATATGACAGCTGCTATATTCCTAAGGCTGGGATGAAAACATGTATAAAATCAGTATGATTCAATGGAGAAGTGTATAGATTGATAGGTTTATCAAGCAATATCTTTGTGTGCAGTGCTGTTTAAATAGTGTGCTCCTTTGCAGTAAAACCAGTAGACATAAAGAAGTTGGACTCTGTTTTATAAAATTTCATATATTTAGTAATCTAGGCTCAGGCATGCTGTCCCGTTATCTTCCTCATAAATGGTATTCAGGCTTTTAGTTTATGAGCAGATTGGAAATAGTATAGACAAGAAGGATCAATCACGGTGTTGTTTTGTTGTGATCAATAGAAGACCTCTGTGACAACAAGCTGGAAATGGTTTTTCAGAACAGCTTATTTGTCTAAAGACTGAAATACTTCCCTACCCATGGCTGTGCTACCTACAGAGAAGTTAATTCATCCTTTCTTTTCCCTATGAAGAGCAGACTGTTGCAGCCCTCTGGTCTGACCCTCAGTTCTTTAGTTCCTCGTCAGAGTCCTGTGAGCACTGCACGCTCTGAGAATGCCCAGTGTGCAGGTATCAATCTCCCGGGTAGGGAGCGGCTCTGCTCTGTTTAGTGAATGGCATTATTGAGATCCCAGGTGTGGCTGAGCCCTTTGCCTGTAGCTCTTCTCTCTGTTTATTATAAGCAGTGAATGCTAAAGTAACAACATTATAAAACAATCAGAAGCCTCCCCAAATAGACAAAGAGATAATTCTACTAATATATCTAAAATCTGTTAAAATAAAGAGAACCAGCTATTTTAGTGTTGCATTGGGGTCTACATTAGACCCAGCAGTTATGTTTCCAGGGGGACATACACAACCTCTATGTCTTTACGTGTGTGTATACACACAGTGATTTTAATACCAGGAAAAGCCTGTCAGATTTGCAAAATACCACCTTACACTTCAGCCAATCTACGAAACGTCTGGTTTATCAACAGATGTAATTTTAACAGTAGGTTTATACCATCGTATTCAAGAGACTGGCAAATTTGGGAAATTGCAGAATAATAATAATTACTATAATTATAACAGCAGGGATATTTTTTAAAAAAAAAAATCTTTTTTATTTTTTCTGAGAAACAGTTGCACCTGGAGCTTTACTTACCAAATAAAAATCTCTCTCTTTATTTTCAAACAGTTTTCAATTTTCTGTAGCATTGTGTATTTTTAATTGACGCTCTGAATTGTGATTATTTTTCCTGAAGTTCAAGCAATGAAGGTCAAATGTAATTGTAGTGATGACTTTGCCCACTCAAGAGCTGTTTATGAGATCGAAATAAATCTTTTTCTACTTAGTAAAGCAAAACTGATTGACTAACAAATGCCTTAAGCTAAAAGTTCTTCATGCCTTTTCACATTTTTAGTGAACGCTTTAGTTATTAGGAAGAAAATAAGAAGATTAGAACCATGTTAAATTGTTACATCATGGACTGAAAAACAGTCCTTAAAACCAAAATTTTATTGTACATCTCTTCCAAATCACAACTTAATTTGACTTTTTTACTTTAGGAGGAAAATGCCATTTGCCAAACACCTGAATTATGAAGCATGGGAACTCCCACGTCATTGTCTTCAGTACTTTGTGAATTTTGCCTTTCAGTGCATTTGTTTCCTTAGCAAAATTATGCTTTAGGAAAAGTTATAATATAGATACATCTAATGACAACTTCGTAAAGAACACATTCATTAATTTCAAGTACACAGAACAGGTTTTTTTAATTAGGTAGTACAGAATATGGCATTATTTTTCCTGGTGATTTGTGAATGCTGGACTCTATTCTACCAGTTCTTTAGAATTGTCTCTCAGAAGTTGATCAAAAAATGTTCTAATCTTGCTCACATTTTCCACTTTTACTTTAAGTGTTCTGTAAAAATGCTATCACTGAGTGACTGTTCTAGAACTGCTTCACTGTTCACTTATTGAGGGAGGTAGGACATTAATATAAAGTTAATGAAGTCAGTAATTCGTACTAAATAAGCAACATGGCTTTATCCCATGTATGGAGTGGAATATGTTCTAGATAACACCATGGGAACCCACTGTTCAGTGATTTCATACAACATTTGTAGGCGTAGATAAGAGATACGCTTTCTTTAACGCTATCATATTATGACAACTTAATTTCCTTCTGAGTAGGAATAATTTTACTGTGGAATAATTTATCACCAATATTAATTCAGATGTTCTCAAATCAGCTGGCTACATTATTTAAATCCCACAGATTTTTACTTTTGTAAGTCAAAGTACTCTCATTAATATAATATTCTTTTAGAATAAGTGCCATGTTCCCTACTTTGAAAAATAAAATAGTTCACAGTCAAAATGAATCTTTATTGCCAACTTTACTGGAAAATTTTTTAAAAAAATTCCTTCTGTTAGTAACTGTATAATCAAGAGACAGAAGATCATGAAGTGAATCTAAAGCTTCCATTTCCTTCAAAATAATTCTCTGGCCTAAATCTGGAATCCAGGGATAAGAAAAACCCCAACAAAACATCAGAAACTTGTATTTCATGTATCATTTTGGCTGTATCATACTATAATATTCACTGCATTGAGACTTTCAGCCCTAATTGTCCTTAAGGAGCATTGTGGAGTTTAATTATTTTGCTTTTGGAGAATAATTTAAATACCACAGTGATAAGCACTCTAGAAAAACCAACAACAAAAATAATTATGACATCTTCAGTTCACAATTTGAATTTTGTACAGTAAATATCAGAGTGTGCATCTACTCATTATCCTGCTAGTGCCTGTGTTTGTTAATTCACAGAGCTTCATCCATAAATAAATGAGGGCAGGGTTAATGCCAGTAAAGGAACGCTAATTCTGTCCCCTTTAATCTTTTACCTGCTCTCAGCTTTTTGCTTCAGATATCAGGGGAAAACATAAATTAATGCCAATGAAGGCAACACAGCAACAGAAAGGTAAAGTACATTTCTGAATCAATTATCATGAGGATTTGAATGTAAAATTTAAGCTCCTGTTAGCAATGCAATAAATTCTTCTTACGCTGCAAAATTCTGACATAACCATCTGTTTTCAAATTTGGAATCCTCATCTAATGTGAAATGAGTTGATATGAGAGCAGTACACATTTCCTTCCTTACCTGTATTTGTATCCCCAGAACAGTTATCTCACTGCCGTACATTTCTACCCTGTTGATCCTCTGAGTGCGTGATGGGTTTGGCCCCATTTTGAGCTTTGTGCACGAAGACATTCTCAGGAGGAGGAATGTTAATGGACGGAGTTGGAGCTCCGTCAAGCAGCTGCTCACTTTGATCTTTAAAGTGAATCATCACAGCTCAGAGATGATCAGTGAACAAGGCTTAGGGGGTTTGACTGATCTGAGCACAGCCTGCATGGTAATGAGCTCTTTGCTGGGGTTACCTGGGACTTTGTGCTGCTTACAAAGTTAAGGAAGTGTTTTGGCATCTCAGGTGTTTGCACTTAGCTCCCAAAGTTATTTTTTGGCTATTGCTATTGCTTTGCTATTGCTTTGAAGATACCGGTCTTTAAACATTACAATTTCATTGCCTCTTACCCTGCTGTTCCTGCAGGCTTGTTGCATTGGGGTGTGCATTGCATAGCCAGAGGCATTTGTGTGACAAATATTGGAATTTCAGCTCATTTGTCATTCTATATTCCATTACTTTTATGTTATCCCTAGCATGACTTTGATGCAAAATTTGTGATGTTTTTGTTCAGGACTTTCAGTATACCAGTTATTGAATATGCTGCTGTAAAATCAGTGGAAGTTAGAAATGTTACTACAAACAATTGAATAGCTATTGCCTGGAGCCTAAAATCAAGAATCTAAATGTTTAATGATATGATGAACAGAATGAATTATAATTCATAGACTGTGGAGGGGAGATTTTTTTCCTATTCTGAACTAGGCTGAATGTTTTTGGCCCCCTTTAAAAAAATACCATTAAACCAAAGTTGAAGAATGTTATCAGCACTTTTTAGCAAACCGTAGCATTTAAATGCCACAGTGAATTTTTCAAAGGGTGTGGACTCTTTGAAAAAAAAATTAGTTTTCTAATCATGCAGTGGGAGATGAGGATAAATATATAACTTAATATTTACTGAGTTGCACTCACCCATTGCTCAAAATGTTCAACTTCAGTTGTTATTTTTGGATCCTCACAACCAACAGTTGCTTATGCTGTGAAGCTGTCTTAGCTGATCAGCACACAGATGGATGACCAAAGTGGTCCTGCATTTCTGTTTATCAAAGCATAACCTTTCTCAGTAAAGAGAACAGGCTGTTTAGGATATAGTTGGATAGATCATCAAATTCTCAACACTAGGATAAGCAAACCTAATCCTATTAAACCCAATTATGTGCTTTTGTCTTGAATTAAAAAAATCCAAAACAACAACAACAAAAACCAACCAACCAAAAAAAAAAACAACCAAGCAACAACAACAATAAAAACACCCCACAAAAACCAACCAACCAACCAACNGATTTTAGTTTTAGGTCATGCATAGCAGTTCAAAACAGGACTCCAAAAAGCAAAATGCATTTGGTAGGATTGTAAAAACCTTATACAGAATGTGTAGCTCAGTCTTCAAATACACTTTTATTTTGTGAGACTGTGGCCTTTGTTCTCTCTTCCTAGAATTGCAAGGCAGATAAATGTTTCGAGTATAGTTCATGAAGAAAGAAAAAAATCCTACAGCATTTGTGTAAACAGGAGCTTCAAATTTGCTAGGAATTATTATAAAAACTCTCGAATTCATTATGGTTAGTAGCATAGGTGAACTGAGATGCAGCTTTCCTGTTTTTTCTTCTATATTTTTACAACACATTTCAGACTTTTATGACACGTTTCTTGCAGTTCAAACTAGCTGTAAGACTGGAGGATAAATCATTTTGAATGTAGAAAAAAACCGCCTTTTATTATAATGTATGGAATAAAATTTCTGTTCTAACTCTCACTGAAGTTTTCCTGTACATCCACGCAGACTGCATTGCTCAATTTACAGAACACTGAACCAGCATTTGAGGCTGGGTTTATGTACAGCTTGCTCTGCCATTTATTCCTGTCCTCAGCAGAACAGATTATTAATCTTCCTTTCCCTTATAAAGGACTTTTGAACCTACTATTAACTGTGAAATTTTTAACATGCATATTATTATTTCCTTCTCATTTGGAATTCTTTTTTTAACTAGAATGGAAATCTGTTCTCTAAATTGAGCATGTTTGTTTCTAGAAATGTTATTTCAAACCCAAAGCTAAGGAGAATTGCTGAAGGTAGGCAGAGTGCCTGGTTAGCATTGCACACTCTGAATTAGTCCTGCTGAGAGAGGATTTTGAAATTGTTATCCTTGAGATTCTGGCACCGCAATGCTTTATGGAACACGGTGCCTGTTCTGGCTAATGCCATCCGGTCTGTGGAGCCCCTGGAAATGTCCACAACAGCTTAGACTGAGGCCCCCCATGCACTGGCAGCCCAGCTCAGAGATGGGGGAAAATGAATGCATATGAGATGGGACTATGTGGTAATTCTGATGGATGCTTTCATGGCTTCTGAAGAAAAAGGACTGCGTGAATCCAGGATAGGCTCTTTGGTTTTAAGAGCCTGTAAGATTTTTATTTTATTGATATTTTCCAAAGTCTGTGACTCCATGCCTGTTTATAGCATTCAGTACATATCATATGTCAGGGACTTCCACAGTCTATCTTTGCATTAAGTAAAGGGGTGTCTGCCTGATTTTTATTTGAACCTCCACCTGTGAATTTGTATTTGAGCGTTTCTTGTTATTGCAATGGAAGCAAGAGCTAACCAGTTTTCCTTTCACCTTTTTCATACCTGTCATGATTTATAGTTGGCTCTTGTTTGATGTTTTTCTAGTTTGGGAGTGATAGTCTGTAAATATCTTCTTTCTGTGGAAGTTACTTGGTCATCTTTAATTTGTCAAGATCTATTTCAAATTCTACTAAAATGCTTTTTCTCAGATGACCAGCATTCCACATACCAACGCGATGCAGACATAATGCAAACTTTATTCAGGAGCATTACATTTTCTGAGGTTTTCCTATGATTATAATTCTGAAGCTACTGAACTGGTATGTTCATAAGACTATGATTTTGACCTAAGATCTCTGTTGCCTCCAGCAGTAGCTGTCTCAGAATCAATTCCCGGGTACATAAAGTGAAAACTGTTTGGTTTTGTTTTTTTTTGTTTTTTTTTTTTACCAAGTTCATTACTTTACATTTGTTTGGTTTGAATGTCATCTGCCATTTTGTTCTCAATCACTCAGTGCCAATGGAGTCTTTCTGCAACTCTTTTTTTTAAGTCCACTTTTGGTTTTCTTCCCCTAAAAAATATGTCTTCAGTAGCAAACTCAATCTCCTTTCCATTCTCTTTTCCTGATCACTCCGGAATGTGTTGAGCAGGGGAGGCTTTAGCAATGATCCCTGTGGGATTCCGCTTGTACCTTCCCTTCACTGAGAAAATGGGCTATTTATTGCAGCTCTTTCTTCCTAATCTTTTAGTTGGTTATCCCTGTGAGGACCTTCCCTCTTATGTCAGCTTAATTTAAGACCCTCTGGTGATTGGACCTAATTGAATACTTCATGGAAATCGGAGCTGGCCGTGTTAACCATCTCTCCCCTGTACTCACTCAGTTTATTTAGTTTATTTTCAGTGATTTTTCTCAGAAAATTCTAGTGGATTGTGGGGTAAGACTGTTTAAAAAATAAAAAGAAGTCCTGTTGATTCTATTTTAAAGTAAAGTCACTGCTTGATAAAGAGGGCAGACCAACAGCCTATTTAAGTGCAAGTTTGCTTTGTTTCTGTTGAAAAAAAGAGTTATTTACATTCTCTACAAAAAGTTGTTTTTATTCAGGAGACATGCTCCCTGTGCTTGATATTGTTTCAGTAAGCACCTTCTAACAGCAGACTATTTATAGGACTTGCTGGGGATAATGAGAAATGGTAGATGAGAGCCTTTAGTGAATTCAGCCACATTTGACTCTTGTAACACTTCAGTACTGATGGTACCATCTCTGTATTCAGTCAAATTATGGCAATTCAAGCTGTTTGGAAGAAGAGGAAAATACACACTTTGGATCTTGGCACATAACCTCCAACTGCCTGAAGCCACATGCCAAAGAAAAGAATGACCTGTACTATTTGCAGTACAGATCAAATCCTAATACTTTGAAGACCGGGGGATTAAGAGTGGTGTGACATTTTCTAAATAGCAGTTTAACCACTTGCCATTTCAATGTACGAAGAAAATGGTATTTGCAATCTTTTAAAAGTGTTCTTAAGACAAAGTTGTAGTTTGTAGAGCAACAGAATTTGCCACTACATTTTCTAATAACATGTGAAGTAGTAGAAGCTGCTGCACTCCACTCTCTAGTGTTTGAAATATCTGTCAGAAGTAAGTCCTATCTTCTGAAACTTGGAGTCATTATGCCTTGGAAAAACATGGGGATTTATTGATAAGACACCTAACAAACATAAAATCCTTCTTCTTATATTTATTTTAAGGATAAAGGACCAAAAGCCTGGTATTTTGAAAAAACATATACATGCAGTCTTCTGCTGCATGTGTACAGAGACTAATCTGTGTTGGTAATTTGGTAAAACTCAGAAGGAAATACAGCGAGTCTGGCTGTGCTGTGTTTGTGGAACTCTTTTAACAAGTGATAACACAGGTGAGCATCATTACAGGCTGAAATGGGAATTTTTTGAGCCTATGTGAAATTTACTGTTTTGCTCAGGGTTCCTTCTACCTCCTTTTAACACTGTTTTAATAAATCAAATGTGATGCCACTTTTCAGCTTTAAGATAAGTTTTATCCTACAATTCTTCAAACCTTCAAACATACCTTGTGTTTTTTTCAGAGAATGGAAGAGTAATAAAAGCAAACCTGTGCTATTATCTAATCTAGCAATCTCTGTCATAAACATTAAGACTTTAGGAAAAGTAAACCCTAAAATAAATTTTATTTTTTTAATTGTGTAAAGAATCAGAAATGCTTCTAAAAATATTATATGAAATGATTGCATTCTCCACATAAAATTTTCATCATCTGAAGCATCCTAAAAACTTAGTAAACACAGTATAATGTACTCTACAGAGATTTCTGGTTAGATTACATTTGTGTCTTCGTAATGGATTATTAAAAGAAGAAACAGATTCAAATTCAAGAGAAAGTAAATATTTTATATACAAATATATGTGCAAAGTTTATTTCTAATCATCCTTAGCATTACAGAAAAAGCCAACTCTAATTCTTCTCAAAGGGTAGCATAAAAAAAGAGCAATTTAGAAAACTTGACTTCTGTCCTTATTCTGGGAGACAAAAGAGCCTAAATATAGGACTTATTGCTCCTGTGAAGACTGTAAACTAGGGTGTTTAAGTAGTGCTTATCCCTATTTGAGTAATCAGAAAAAGTTTCCAAGTGCAATTACAGAACAAAAGATCTTGACCTGGAACTTATTAGTGGTGTGGCAAGCTTGAGACCTCCCGCTTACTGAATTGATCATAATGTATCTATATATTGATTTTTCTCTCCTGTCTTTGCTGTTTTGAAATGTTCAAATATTATACTGCTTTTTCTCATTATTAATGTTAAGTCTGAAAGAGAAGCAATGAATCTTCTGGGTCAGGATGAGCTTAAAAAGTATGGATTTATAAGGTAAAGGTGGTAATTGCTGAGCATCCACTGTGGCAGCAACGTGCGAGGACAAAAACTGTCCTACTAGTAAATCTGCTCCTGAAAGCAGAGCTCTGTTTGGCTGTGCCGGGCACCGCTGGGCTTCGGCACCTGCCAGTTACCTGAGCCTTCCAGAGTGCTCCCAGGCAGAGCCTCAGCCGTCCTTGCTCGGGGTTCTCCTCCTCGGGGTTTGGCCACGTCCAGCCAAGACGGAGCAGCACTGTTTGGATTGTGCTGTGCAAGTGTCCTCCTGCAAGACAGGACATCTCTGAATGTCTGTGAAGAACTAACACTGGCAGAACAAAACCTATAATGAGTACAGATAATAGACCTATACTGGCTGTTGGGCTGGTATTACATGGGGTTTTCTTCATCCCTGAAAGTGCTGAAGGCACTGAGACAATTTGTACGCACTAATAACCCCAGCCCTACAGTTGTGGATTCTGGGTCGGTACAGGGGAGTGGGCCACAGAAAGCAGCCAGGCTTCTCTGCTCGTGACAGCTTCACCCATTGAACATGTCAGACAGCACAGCAGCCACAAGGACAAGTGCTCTGACTCAGGGTATTTTTTTTTCATTATTATGCAGGACGGGAGCATTGTCACACCACATATCTGGTTTGCAAGAGTCTTGCCAAACAGATACCATTTTTAAGATTCTGCTTTCTCATTATTATACTTCCCTCCAAATAAGAACTGATGCTTGGAAGCCTAATAAACTAGAACAGTTAGAAAAATAAAGTACTGTTGTCAAGTATATCAGGCTGAATACTGATTAACTCCTTTTATATCAGTGATTCTGCTCACATGTACATTGGTGTGATGTAAAATAGAATTTAAAGAATGGGACAAATGAATAGGAAGAGTGATAGTCACCACAAGAGAGAATGGACTGACACTTTCAGCATAGATATTTTTAGCCTTCAAATTCAGGGATGTGTCTTCTCTGCCAAGAGAGTGTATCTGATACTTGAGTGTTCAGTCTTTCTCAGTATCAGATAAACTGCACTGCAAGTGTGCAGCAGAACCATCACCTCCAATAGCACTTGGAATCTTGGCTGATTCGGGTGCTTCTGCTCCCTTATTTCAGGCAGGGGTTTTCATTCATATAAAAGATTGTATGGAGAAGAACAATTTTTTTTTCTTCTTCCAATGCCAGTGACACATAGGGTTAATAAAACCTTTGTATGGAGGAAGATTTACCAGAACTATAAAAAGCTAATGTATGCATTTGTATGAGGCAGGTATTACAGCAGCTATAGAGATACAATATGTTATTGAGTGTTAAAGGAAATGTCTCTTGTCTGGCCCGAGGAATGACACAGGGATGAGTCTGGCTCTCCTGACACCAGAGATCAATCATGTTACATTAGTTTGCTTTATTTGACACTATCATGTTATTTTATATTTCTTAGAGGTGCTACAAACTCAACAGAAGAGAAATATCAAGCCTGGCAGCACACAGATTATCCACATGCACTGTTTTGGATACGTGTGTCTTTCCTAGATTGATTACTATTCTATTTGAAGGCAGCTCACATAATTTGTTGCGCCAAACATGAAAAAAAGCCTCTAGGTTTTTATAGCATGAAGGATCTAAAGTCTAATGACAGAACCCATTGAGGCAATATTTGAACACTGCTTTAGAAGCTCAAAGTAATTCTGAAACCTCAGCGCCTTTCTTCTTTAAATGTCTTTATGACATAAACTTTGTATTCTCAAACTCCAGATTGATAAAGCTATAAAATAAAAAGCTGTTGCTGTGCTTAGGAATGGTATGAATTCAGAGATGTTTTCATAGTATAGTTCAAATATGGAGGTTGGGCTGAGCATTTATTTAGTGCATGTTACTGCAGCCTTAATTGGAGTGGTAAAATACTGCTTGGCCAGGTAGGTATCTGTCATGTAGGAACTCCTCTTCAAACATGGCTGCAGACACCTTGTGCAGCCATAAAATTCTGGAATATATGTATCTGAGAGCAAGAAGAGAGAATTACCTCACCAGGCATTAAAGACCTTGCAACAATAAAACCAGCCATAACCACTAATTTTTCTTTCATGAAAGCTCTTATAGGAATAGCATTTTCTAAATATTTCCCAATGTAAGAGATATTAATTATTCATAAATTAATTATTAAGAAATGCTTTTAAATTATAACTCTCAGCAATGTACATTAAAGACTTTACTTGATGGTGCAGTGAATACCTATCAAATGCAGAATAATCTTTTATAAAACTGTAGAATTTGTTCTTTTTTACAATGTAAAATACTTTGGAATGTAATTATAAGATGAGACGTAATATAAGATAATACATGGATAAATGTAACTTGGAAACAATTTAGTAAATAAAGTTAAAATTGCAAGAACGTGTGTTAAGAATAGAAAGCAAAAGCATTTTGTGAGTAATATTAATGAAACTGCTCATTTATATTTGAGGTATTTTCACTTTCACTGTTTCTCCCAGTGTGCTGGGTATTTAAATCATGAAAAAGGAAGCAGAAGATGCTTACCTCTTCCACAAAAAGTAGTGCAGTTACCTGTTTAGACCTGAAGGAAGATAAAATAAAATTCATATTCAAGTCAAGTCTGTACAGCATGTTGAAGATCTTGTATGAAGGGGACAAGGAAAAAAAGAAAAGGAAAAAGTTGTGTAGGTGCTTTGAATTATTCTTTAATTTTCTACTGTATGTTTAGGAGTTAACAAATTCTTTGTTGTCTCTAGGACTATTTTATTTTCCCTTCCTAATTAATCTTCTTGTTTTTTGAATTCTGCCTTTCTTGAATAGTAGAGAATAATGCCAATGAGGATGTTGGAGTTTTTCCTTTAGAAAACTCTTCATAGTTTATGGAGCGCATGTGGCTTTTTTAATAGTGGGAAGGATCAGAGAAATTGGATTTGAGGTGTTTAATTAAGTCTGTTCACAGACAAATGGTCTCGATGAGTGACAGGTTGGCATGGTTAAGTCCACCAGGAAAAACAGCAATTAGAATGAACCTGTGGACTCTGCATCACAATCTTTTCAAGGTCAAGCCACAGAACTAATTTAGAAAAGAACTAACATGATGTTGACAGAGAATCAATAATGAAAGGTACCATAGGATATTTCACTAATGTGAAGTTGCTTTAACCCCACCCCCCAATTCAACATTTATTCACAATTTATTCCATTTAAATTCTCCTGTGGTGTAGTGTTTTATGAATGTGCATATATATTATGAGTTTTTTACCTTTCCCCCCTTTCTGAAAAATGTTGAAAATAAAATTACTAATGGATTTAAAAGCTGTGTTTACTGAAATCAGTCAATTTTATATATGCTAAATATTTTAAAGAAATTTTAGTTCCATTTGAGTTGATGACAAATACTTTCTCTGACAACATTTAGGATAGAAACAACATAATACAAGGCAGTGTAACTTAACAGTGTTCATGTCTTTAGAACTAAAGCAAACGTTTGCATTTGAATATCCATTGAGAGGAATTAATCCACTTCATATCTGTCTGGTGAGTTCTGCTGTTCTGTTAGTTATGATTTTTATTTTACTTACTGTCTAAGCAGTTTCAGTTTGGTTTTTTTTTTCTTGGCATATTTCTTTTGTTTCTGTACATTTATTCAAGGAGAAATTGATGGTAAATTGAAATTCAACATGTTATCTACATATAGGAAAAACACATTGTCAATTTTATTTTTTTTTTTCATATGAAAGTGTAGATATTTTCCTGAAGAGACACTGGCAAAAACATAATTCAGAGAATGGGGTAGAGATTTAGCAAAATATTGCACAGGTAGGCTAAACTTAGGTGGATCTCAAAAGAGCTCAAGTGTGCACTGCAGGACACCTTCCCCTAAGAATATAAAACACTTCCCTTCCACCTTCTTTCCATAGAAGTGGTCATTCACTCTCCTACTCTCCAGTTCCTACTCTGCCAACTGCCTTCCCTTTTCTTCCCCCCTCAAAATATTCCAGGTCTGCTACTGCTGACTGTCCCCCAAAACTGGGTAAGCAAGAAGTCTCAAACATGGTAATGACGTTATGACCCCAGCTCTGCCCGTGGAGACCAAAGGTGATGGAGCATCACTGTCAGCGCAGGAGGAGCTGGTACAGGAACGATTGCAGAGCCTGAGCCCTGCACACTGCTGGGCCCTGACACACCCACCCGAGAGGGTTCGGGGAGCTGCCTGCCATCGCTGGGAGGCCCTTCTCTGTAACCTCGGAGTAGCTATGGAGGTCAGGGGATGTTTCAGAAGATGGAAGGAGGCTAGTGCCACACCCGTCTACAAGAAAGTCTTAAAGGAGCATTCAGGAGATTTTTGGCCCATCAGGCTTACTTCAGTCCCTGGGAAAATGATGGAACGGATCTTCCTGGAGGCTGTCACAGGTCAGATGAAGCACATGACTGGAAAAGCCAGCATGGATTCAGTGAGGGCAAATCATGCTTGACAAACCTGATCACATTCTACGACGGTGTAACTTGCTTTGTTGATGTGAGTTGAGCGATAAACATCACCTGCCTGGCTTTTCCCAAGGCTTTTAATACAGTTCCCCACAGTCCCTTCCCTGAGAAGCTGATGTGTCACATCTGGACAAATGGTCTGTGCCGTGGGTGGGGAACTGGCTGGCAACCAGCACCCAGAACATGGTGGGAAGTGGCTCCTCAAACTGGCAACCTGTCACAAGTGGGGTCTCCAGGGATCATTATTGGGTTTGACACTGATTAATATCATTAGAGATTTGGAGGATGGGATCAAGTGTTTGCAAATGAAACCCAGATACTGGTTTGAGATGCGAATGTGAAGAATCCCGCCTTTTTTCTTTACATATAACTTTTACTGGGGAGAGAGACAAATTGGTTAAATGCCAGACATTTTAGTCAAAAATGAGTGTGCAAGAAGAACAAATTCAAAATAAAAAATGCATTAATGACAGTGGTGTTCAGTGGGGAACCCAAAGGATTCCGATTTCTAACAGGAGACAGCAGAAAAGCAGTGATGCTTTTCCTTGAAAAATAATTTCCTAAGAAAACCCTTGGGTTCATCACAGTGCATTCTCTGCCAGGTTTTACTGAGTTATCAGAATTAAGTTACTGGTTTGGAGGGGGAAAATGGGTGACAGTCACACTTTTGCTTTAAAAAGGCAAAACTTTGGCTTTGGGAGTCAAATTCAGAATTACTGAAACGACAAAGTGATTTTTTTTTCTCCATGGAGAACTGTGCTGTCAGCTAAAAGACAGCCTTAAAGACTGGTTTCTGCTCATGCTCCTTGGGACAGTGTATCATTAGATTCTTTCTGTTAATATGCCCTTCCTTTGCTTCCAAGATGTCATTTCAAAGAATTTTCTTGCTTATTGAGACTCAAGAAGAGCGCACACAGAATTCTGTGCACTGGGGCATATTAAGTTCATTCTCATTAGATGTTTGCTAAATCTCTAGGATACTAAAACAAGTTTCTTGGAATTAATGTGCAGCAGTTATTTCAATTAAACATTTGCTAAAGGCTTTTAATGTCCTTATCAGTAAAATTCAGTGTAAGCCTTAGATTAATTTGTTCATGATTGTGTGGTGCTTTGGAAATACAAACTACTAAATAAGAAATGCTATTATTGTGCTATCTGCTAGATTCTGCAGTACCATGGTTACTTCCTGCTCATATTTCTCTTCAGTGCTGGAAATAAAACTTAATTTACCTAACAGTTGAAATGCTGATAAATATCAGTTATATGCAGAATTATTTGCATAACTTTATCAGATAAACATATTTCTGTGTATTATGGCTCATCTTTAGCCATAACTCTAGTACATTTAAAGCTTAGACGAGGCAAGTGGAACAATCTGAGATATAGAAAAGTTGACATCTCCATTTAAAAGAAAAAGGAGGGGGTGGAAAGACAAAAATGAACTGTGCTGGCAGTGTCCCAGGTAGACACAGAAGTTTGTGCTGGTGTCTAATGATTTGTTGCACTGACACTTGTAGCTTTTCAAAACAGTAGTTTTAGGTTCAAAATTTAAGTATCACTTCAGAATGGAACTGGAAGAATTTGCTTCATTGTTTTTTGTTTCATTGTGTGATGCTCCTGCACCTTGGGATGCAGCCACAGAGGAGCAAGGAAACTTGTCTTTTCCAAATACAGTACAGGCATTTAATCTGTATTTACTATCTAAGGCCTAATTTAGTTATCATTTAATCACATATTTAAATACCATTGGTCACAATAGCCCTTAAGCAAACGTTTACACTTTGTTGTGAGTATATCCACTTTCCTGGACTTACCGGAGCCAAAGGAAACTGAGACCCATGCAGTGAAATCCCTCAGCCGAGGCTGCCAAGCTGGGGGTCAGTGCTCCAGTATCTCCTCCAGTCAGGCCTGTGCAATACTTGCTGAGCTGCACTGCTTTTGGCCTTTTGAACCTTTAAACTCAGCAGAGGCCACAGGTACCTCAATGGGAAAATTTCAATGGGAAATCACAAGTCCAAGGAGAACTGTAGCATTCTTTAGAAATATGCCTAATAATAACCTTTTCCTACATTTTTCTCTCGAGTAGTACATGACTTCGGCAGTGTTTTCATTCCATACAGTTCCATCAAAAGAGAGCAGGAAGTCCATTTCAGCATGCAGTTGTGTCCTTTTTTGTTACCTATGAAACATTTGTTATATTCGTTTGGATCAAGGAATCAAGGAACCAAACAAGACTTTGGCATCTTGTACAGTGGCTTTAGATGGGTTTTGGTCCACATTTGAATCTTTCTTGTTTTCAAACTTTCATGATTTTTTTTCTCCTAATTTGTTTTACAAGAACCTCGTTCAACTTCTTTCATTTCTAAATTAATAATGTTGTGCATGTCACTGTGTTAAATCAGCCTATTAGCAGTTTCATCAATTGCTTCTTTTCTCTCATTTTCTTTTATTTTCTTTTTTAAAGTTTTTCTGTCTATCACTCTTGCCAGCTGTGTCCTATTTCCAAAGCTTCATCTACTCACACAAAACAGCTTGGAATGGTGAGGTAGATTTTAGCAGATTAAAGATTGCACTGTAATACACTAGACTTAATCCTAATGCCAGTAAACTCTTTATATGCTATCCTCCCCTCAGGATTACAAAGATTTATGTAACCATATTTTTTCACATCCAAAGGAGCTTAAAGGAATAGACATAGATTGTTCTGGGTGTTGAATAAAAGCAGTAAGCCCAGATAAAGTAGTTTTGTTCCCCAGATAAAGTATTTTTGTTCCTCAGATAATACATCAGAATGTAGCATTTTCAAACTGAGTGGTCATAGGAGGCAGTTGAATGGGGTGAAGGGGGAATGTTTACTCTGATCTTAGACTCATGTCTTCAGGATGCAGTGGCACACATTTAATATCTATAACAGCAGAAATAGGAAAAATGTCTTTTCTAGCAATGTTTAAGGTTATAGGAGTTTTGCTACCTATGATTTGCATCTCCTACTTTTTAGCATTAAATATTCAATGATGGGGATGTGTACTCGATTAAGGTTGCCTGTCAGTTTTCCCAGTCACATTATATGGGAATCATACTAAGGACTGTAATGAAAGTTGTTTTACAGCCAGCAATGTAGCAGGAGCTATCATGTGCTTTTATGTCTTGCTACGAGGGAAGCTCTTTAAATATCATTATCAGACCCATGAATATTCTAAACTGGTGTTCTTTCAATATTTAGCTTAAGCTTTTAAAATTTCAGAGGACATAACTCTGTGTGTGAGTGGTGATTTGCAGTCTTCAATCCTCTTTGCTGGAAGGTTACTGTAGCAGCAGATATGTCTGACTGAGTTTGATTTCTGCTGTTTTCAGGGTGAGTGGAAGACTTTACCTTTTGTTTACCTACTTTACCTATTTTGACATGGCATACCTCTTTTCTCCATGTTTTGATACTGTCTTGTCTGACAAATTATGATTTTATTTTTTCTTTTTGTGTAGGAATGGAAAAAACACTTGGGTAAAATGGGATCTCAGGAGATTATGAGTATTTTTATTGGACTGAAAAACCATTCAGATAGGGCCTGGCCTATTTGGGCGGTACTTGTCACTACCAGGATGCCTCATGTTTTGGATTTTTTAAAAATAAAAAATGTAATTTCAGCATTAACTTTTAGAGGAATAAAATTATAACGAAACAATCTTAATCCTAAACTCCCACTTGAAACCTCTGAAATCAAGACAGTCAGCTGTCACACAGGAAAATATTTGAAAAAGATTGCTGGCTTATCACACTAAATGGAAACGTTAAAAAATTGCAACAGGCCCTCATTATTTTTAAAAGAAATAGAGAGACAGAAGAATGTTTGATTTCACTGCGCTTCTGAATTGCTTCAGCAAAGTGCTTATTCAGTGGGCAGAGTCAGAGGGAGGAAGAAAGGATGAGAGAAAGCACCTAGTGTACAAAGCAAAGTCTATTTATAGCTGGTATCTCAACAATGACTTTCATACAGAGGAAAAGATGGAAAACGTTGAAGTGTCTTTTGCAACAAATGGTCATTTCGAAAAGTGGAGCTTCATCACCTTCTCAGAGGTGCCCAGAGCCTCTGGCAGCTGTTCTGGAACTATATGCAAGGAGATATATGAGGTGCCGCACTTAGCATTTTATCAGCCATAGAGGAAAAAATAAAAGCATAGTGTTTGAAAAACGAGTGGAAAAAAATGTTTCCATCTTTGGTGATGTCTGAAAGTTCAAAATACTTAAGAAGTAGTACTCTGCTTTTATCCTTTATTTTCCTGTTGAAAAAACATCCTAGTGTATGCCACTTTGGATTCTATAAATGTGCTTTATGTTGTAGGATATACACAGTCAAAGAAATATATTTATGGAAAAAGTAAAGAATGTAATTTAAAAAGCATTTCAATGTTCTGACGTCTTCCTTTATAGGATGTGTAAATCTTGTGTCCCCTCTGCAGGGGCAAGGAAACGTTATCAGTCTGGATGACCAGTATTCCTTGCAACATGAAACAACACAGGAATTTATGTAATTCAATAGGAAATGCCAGAGAGAATTGAAAGGAAATCATTGGTTTCTCTGAGCTGTCACAAGTCTGGTCTTCCAATGTTCAAATCATGACCAACATTTGCTTCTGATCTCATTAATGTCAATTTGCTTCTGATCTCATTAATGTCAATAATATTGTTCTGTTTTGGTTTTCCCAGTGCAGGACTAGAGGGATGTCTGTCTATCTCTCCACAGGCTCTAGATTTACATAATTCTGAATCATGTTAGCTCAGAGCAGATGACTATGAGCCAGTGTTAAACTTTTGGACATGCTTACCTCTTTTAGACTACCAGTATTTTAGAGTATTATTAATGTTGCACTGTACATGAAAAGAAAGAGGAATTCAAAATACCCATGAAATGCTAAACTGGCAGAGAAAGTATGATCCTTGCAGCAAGAGAGGAGTGTTGCAATGTCAGGAGCACTGCTGGTCTTTCTTCAACACAGCAAATGCTGAGGATGGGAGTCTCAGCTGCTAATACTCCGTGTTTGTGGTGTTTATGGTTTGCAGTGTTTTTCATTCAACAGACTTAAAATATGTTACAATTCTATTTTATTAAACCTTATAACACTTTTATTAAATAATGGGAAAATAGCCCCCAAATCTGACTGTAGAAGCCAGGATAAAAAGAAGCCAGTTGGAGCAGCAAACCCAAACCACAACCCCCTTATTCACCCTGTGTGAAGCCCTGAGAGCTGCCTTGCTGTATTCTTCACTACAAATTCAGTAGGCAAAGGGTCATAAGAGTAACAGCATCCTGCATGGATGGTGAGTAAAACCAGCATTTAATTATCACTTTTAAATGACAAAAGGACAGCTTGTCTACCAAAGCAGACTATCTCTAACTGTGAACTGTCCCCACCATGCAGTAGCCCTCACTGGTGCTGCTGAATCAGACAGCAAATATGGTCATAAAGGACATTGGTGTTAGGCTGAAGTGTGTGTGTTGAACTGGCTCAAGGGTCGTTGGCAGCTTGGTGCATCTCTTGGTGCCTGGGGTTTGAAATTTTGTTTGCTGTCCATTGTCAAGGAGGAACAAAGCACCAGCAGAGAGAACACTGAGATCAGGACAGAGCAGAGAACTGAGGGGAGTGTCAGCATCTTTTGGGAGAGTTTAGTTAGCCAGAACATGTTGAGACCTTTACAGTGCAAAGGTCTGAACACCTTCAGGTGCTGAAAAGCTCTTCAGGGTTTATGAGAGATATCATGGATTGATCATAGTCTAATTCCGCACTGGCCATATATTCTACAAAACAGTGGAATTTCATTGTGCTGTCTCCAGGCTTTTGTTTTCTTTGTTTTCTCTTGCATCTATACAAAAATGCCTCAGAGAGGATGTTCCAAGTAAAGATTCACTCTTACACTTCAGTTACATGAAATATAAATGGAATCTCCCTAAGTAGTAGATGGGGTGTTCCTCTACATTTCAAAAGTACAATTCATAGGAAGCTTTATTAAATGGTTATGTCACAGCACAGTTCAGTATCTGTATCATCATAACATCATAGGCCAGGAAAGGTTTCATTGTTTTTATTTGACTGGAAATGCACATAGAAGAGATTGCCATTAAAATATCATCCATCTGCTTATATTACTCTTAAAGGGTTATTGTCAAAACCACAAGACTTTATAGTATGGCACACAGCTTGCTACATGAAAAACAGTAACACTTCCAAAAAATGTTTTTAATGCAACCTAATTTTTAATATATAGGTCTTTTAAGCATCTCTTTTTTCCCATCCTCTTAAATTTGTAAAGGTCCTTCAAATAGAAACTTGTTACAGACATTTAGAATATCACCATTTGATCTAGGTCAGGCAATACATCAGCAAGTCCCTTAATATCTCCCTCTCTGCTGAATTCTTGCTGTGCCCATGTGATATAACCAAGTTTAGAATTCCAGGCTCATTTTTGGCATTCAGTATACTCCAATAGCACTTAGGTGATAATGATTTCTAGGAAGAAACACATGGACTGTTCTCCAGAAAGAGTTAAACCCTTTTATTCAGCAAACAGAGCTTCCAGGGAATAGTGCTAGGTTGTAGGAAAAATTCCCACAAGAGCTGAGCATCATTACAAAGCTTCCATTCCAGATGCAAGACAGACTTCTTCAATCTTTTTCTTAATGCAAGCTCAATCTCCAGTGAGTGCAGATTAATTTCAATCTAGAAATAAAAACCTAATCCAAACATTTTGTCTAGTGGGCAATAAAGATGCCATTAAGTTTGCCTGCTACGTTTGTGGCAGATGTGCAGGACCCAATTGGGTCCATTTTTGAAAATACATCACATGTGACTGCTACTGTCAATTTGTAATGGTCTACTTAAAAATAAATTAAAAATGCCTGTTTCTTCATCACTTTTGGCAAACATAGGAGTTCAACACTGAATAGCCAAAAACACAGAAGTATTAAAGCAATGGCAAAGTTTCACCTGTCCTGGATTTGTAGCTTCCAGTGTGAATACAACTGCATGCCTTTGAGCCTTTGTTTTAAAAGGAGAGAATTGTAAGGCTTGACAGTGTTGGAAACAGTGAAATCAAATCATTCATTTAGAACGAAAATCACTGCAATAGCTCAGATGTAGTAAATCTAATAGTGCATGTTTGCCAGGTCTTTTTCATGATATTGATGAATCTTCTTTATACCTAGATTAATTTAACTGTAAGACTATATTTAGCCAGCAGGTGATAGCCTTACTGCTCTAGTGTGGAGACATTTAATTGCTTCACCCCAAAAAGAAATGTTGTAAAATGAAAGATAACCTGTACACTGGAGATAGTTTATAATGATAATTTCCCCTCTAACATATCTATCTGACAGTAAAGATTGAGTCTTTCTGCTCTTGAATTACCCCCTCAAAACAGCTTGAGGAAAGAGTTTCATGTTAACCCAAATTGCTGAAATTGCCAGACAGAGCCCATTGTAATGACTGGTAAAATGAGCTTCAGTGATCTGATGATCCATCTTAATCAATTGCCTGGTCTCGTGTATAAAATTGTCTTTCTCAGTGATACATGTGGATAATACAGATACAACATTTATCTCACCAGATACTGCATAATTAACCATGCCCATTTATCTTCTCACACACATGTGCATCATTAGTAACAACTGCTAAACTCAGCTGAGAGCCAGTTTCACAAAGAAAATATAGAAATTGGTAAAAAAATCTCAAACTGAGTTCAAATACCTTTAACTCCGAATATTAGTTTTAAGAAAATATTTGTAGATGTCATTATATTTGGTATCCTGTATGTACAAGTTGAAGGTTTGTATCCTAACAAAAGGATAGATGTTTGGTCTATTAAGACTTTTAAATTTCTGGCAGGTGAGAAGGCACTTTGTTGTTTTGGTTAAAAAACTGAGTCGTCAGCCTTTCGAATCAACAGTCAGAGAGATGTGCTGGAAGCTATTTGATTCTGAAATTAATTTATTACCGATGCACAGTATTTCTAATTAGGTTAACTGGTGTTGTTAACAGGATTTTGGGTATCAATATTCTACTATCTCACGAGATGGCAAGACAGTCCCATCTGTTTCTGGGTGCCAAAATGGGCAGCAATGCTCCTTCTAAGCTCGTTATCCTCCACAATAGAAATTCTGGACTGTGCTCGCATTGGCTGACTGTTAGTGGCAGTTTTATTAATGAGCAATACCAATACAGCATAGTGGCTAATTTTGAACCATGCTAACAGAGCAGTGATCCCAGCTGGCATGTGGCACATGCACAACAAATCTGAATCTCTGGTACTGCTGTGGGGGATTAACACACCTCACACAATGAGATGATTCCACTTCTGTGTACAACTAAGAGAAATGAACAGAGCAATTCTCTTTTTGTGAGCTATGATAAGTAGTCCACCAATATCCATCTTCATTCATCTAAGAATCAGGCCAAATCATTGTTCAAGTCATGATTAGTTTGAAGCTTCCCCAAAATTGTTTAAAATAACTGGGTTTTATTGCTTTAAAATATCATAAGAATTTGTTGTGAGCATAATATTGAAAATTCATAGAACTTAAATATTAGTAATTAAACTAGAGCAATTGTTTCTAGATATTGATATTCCAGGAGGAAGAAGGTAATTAATTGTGATTTACTTATTTTGTTCCTATGCATCTCTACTCTATTTTAATTGTGTTTCTGGTGTATTTTCCAAAAGTTTCTTTGAATTGGAAATACATGTAAATATTGTGCAAGCATGCACAGTCCAACTAATTGATTAGAAGTTTCACTGAGATACTTTTCACATTGAGTATTTAGGAACCTTTTCTGCCCTGATTCAGTTCAGGATACTAAAGACGAGTTCCAAAGGCAAATCAAGAGAAATTGTTTGTAACTTGCACTTTTCCTTCAGCACTTTCCACTTGACAAGCTTAGACTTGCTGAGACTTTTTCTCACTTGCTTATGCAGGGCTTATTGATTTGTACAGATCACTTCTGAGTTAACAGAAATATAAGAAGTCTGGACTGGTGTTTATATGCCAAGGCATACTGGTTTAGGAAGAAAAAGGACCTAAAATGTATATTAAAATTGTGTATTTCTACTCAAAATCAAGCTTCTTGGCACATAAAGTGTGCTAGTACAGACTGCCTGAGATCTGACAGTGCATTCACTGGTGTGTAATTTCCCACCACCACACACATTCCCTCTGCGTTTGTCCCCCTGCTTAATCAGAATGAATCAATCAGAAGTAGATTTTCTGATGCATAAGTCACCACAGCCTTGACTTTAGCAGGTTCTGTAGAGGTCACAGGGAAGGATGGAGGTTTGTGCACAACAAGCCTTGCTTGAGTTATTATTATGGCTGTCTTAGAGTGCTGCAATAAACGAGAGTGGCTGTGTGGATGTGGCATCGTGTACTTCATTGCAGTTTCATTTTGTTTACCAGCCTTTGGAACAAAGGTTTCCTCGTCCAAAATAACTTCTGTGTACCTTTTATCACATCCAGAATAAGAGAGGTTTACATTACTTCAGCTCAAAGAGAAAAAAAATAATATTTCAGGATGTCAGCCAATCTAAACCTGCCATGAGAAATCTCTCTGAGGGTAACACTCAACACTGACACAGTTACGACACTTTGGAGAAGAGCACTCAGACCTTTCTGAATTAGATTGTGCTCTTTGAAGAACGTGAATCTCTCTGCATTGATGGTATGTTTATATTTGCATTTTCTTTGTGTGTGTACTCCAGTGGGGCATCTGTCTTTAACCTCACAGAGCTTTGACGGTGTGTCTCATAAACATACACATTGGGCACGTTTCTTTTGCAAACGAACAAAGTTTCTGCTGACAACTTTGGCCATTTTTCTGTTTTAAGTAGGAAAAACATTCATCCTCCTCTACAAAGTCATGACTAATGGATAGAAATATTAACATATCTCATACGTTGTTACTCAGCCTCTGGTAATCTAAGGGAAATAGAAAATACAGTTTTTAGTAGTAGAATCTATGATGTGCCTTCACCAAACAATTAAAAGGAAGGAGAACACATGAAATGCATTAAAATGCCCTATCTGCTGCCAAATTTACAGAATACTTATGATATTTATAATAGCTTAGCTATTATTCTTACAAATTTTTGACTGAATGGGTGATATTTCTATTGAAAGTGGTACTAATATTTGGTGGTTTTATCCCTGTAACAATGCTGTGTTCATAAAAGACGTGTCTGACTTTGCTTTATAAAAATAACTTGGAGCATAAACATAGTGAATACTTGGAGAACCCCACCTATCCATGGCTAACAAATACCACAGGAGTGTGTATGAACAGCGAGCCTCTCAAAACTCTCCATTTTGACCTGTTCGTTATTGGGAGTGCTTGTAATTTCCCTGACTGAGGCCTTGCACCTGCAGTTATCTGCCTGTGGGTGTAACTGTAATAGTGCATGAATCCCTGACTTTAAAACTTGTAAAGGTGAAGTTTGTTTCTTTTGAGGTTCCTTTATTTTTCCTTTCCAGTTTAGGCTTCAGAGTGACTGCATTTACCATTTCAGTGGGAATTGTGCCTATTATGGAGGCTTTCCCATTGTTTAAGCCTTGTTGTCCAAAGATTTTCCAAAGTATCCCCGTGCCTGGAAAGAACTGGTCTGCATTTCTGAGATTTGATGCTGCTCTGAGTAATTGAAAACAAGATCAGGTATAGGAGAAACAGGTCTCCAAATAACCTTCAAGGAAAAACAGCGCAACCCATCATATTCAGTGAGACACAGCGTATTGAAATCAGAGGCCAGAACTATTTATAACAGTGTTTATGCAGAAAGCCTCCTACAGGTGGAATTATCAGTGACAAAATTGCATAATAGTCTAAGTCTTCTCTTTGTATTAGAGAGTCAGGTATTTGGCCAATTCGTATTGGCCAAATACCTGACTCTTCTTAAAAACACTTTTTGTCTTCTGAAAAGACAGAAGAAAGGATACAATTGACTTCCAAATGGCGTTCTGGGAACAGTTCCACTCTTTATAAGCACAGAGAAGATTGCTTCCTGGGAAGGAAAGTTTATCTTTGGCACTGGTTCTGGGAGGTTACATAGCATTATGCATAATATTTCTAAAAATTCTCTGCCATCTTAAAAATGATAAAGACAGAAAGATTACCTGAGGGTTTTGAGATCAAAATGGTAGAGTTTTGCAGACACAAAAGTTATCTGTAAAATGAGGGGGAAACCGCATGTTGTACTGACAAACTTAAAAAGAATCAAATTATCTCTCACTTAGGTGAGAATATTAGAATTAAAATTATTATTTCTACAATTTTTGTTTAATTCAAACTGCTGGTGACAGGTGGGAGAGAAAGTTGGCCATGAAGCTTCAAATTAATTTGGTTATATATGTGGAGATGATGTATACACATCACCTCCTATACACACAAAATATTGTATTTATTTTAGCCAACTGTAATATTCTCTCTATAAATGCACTAAAATAATTACAGATTGCTATTAAAAATTTCCTATGAAAGAATGATTAGATATCTTTTTTCTTTACACCCTGAAAGCTATGATAAAAAGAATATTGCAGGTATTAAAATTACTTTAAAGAGGTATAAGTAGCAAAAGAATTTTAAGCCCAGTCTCCCTAGTTTGGAGCTGCAGATAATGAGTACAATTGATGTCATTAAATCATAAAAATTTTGTATCAGAAATATGGACACAATTAGACAGACCCATCTATCTGAGATCAGAATCATTAAAGGAAGTCCATCATAAAACACCTTCACTGCCATTTGCACCTTTGAAACTGTTCCTTTTGGAGATTGGAGGGGCCTAAAAACCGGGACTGAAAGCCCTATAGTTTTCTTGTGGCTGCAAAGAGATAGAATTATCTTAGTGATAATGTAATTTTTCTAAGCTGTGGGAAATGAATAAACTCACGCCTCTCTGATATTTAGTCAATTTACCTAAAATATAAAGAGCAGTTGCTCAATAAGTATTTTCATAGCAATACATAATTTTCTGTATAAAAGTAATAATAATCAGTAACTGTCCTGGTAGCCTGAATTATTTTGTCTGTAAGAATGATAAAAGTCTACCAAATGCTTTCATCTCTCTCCCATTTTTTCCTAGACATTCCAGGTTTGAGGAAGAAGTCCAGTTAAGCAGAACTGGATTTTAAAATTTCAAAACCATTAGTTTCCTGTAATTAGTTTCTTACAATGCAAGTATTTTGAGGTTTTTGGGTTTTTTTAATATTAAGCATGAAGTTTAGCAGTGTGTCTAGTCAGGATTCTTGCTGCAAAAGGTACCTTAAATACTGCCTCAAGGTGTGGAAGTGTTAATATGAAAGGGCTGATTTTCACTGCTCCTCAGCTAAAAGCAAAGCAAGAATAGTTTCCCTAATGGTAAAACTAATGAACAATTAACAAGCAAAATCAAAATATCACAGGTAGCAGGCCACCTAAATGTATTCAGGCTTTAGGAAAGACTGCAATAAGTTTTAATCGAATTTCACAGCTACTGAAATATATTCATGCCTGATTTGATTGACAAATCTAACACAAATAACTCAATCTATAAAGCAAAGTGCTACACGTTAAGGTCAGGCATGTCATTTTCATCTACCTGTGTTCAAAATGCAGAGTCCTAAAAGACTGGCCCTATTTCCAAAGGACTCTATTCATTTCTTTTATCAACTTCTTTTTTATCTACTATCCATTGTAGTGCCTCTCCAGAGGGCTGAAATGAGCCTGATGAATGCTATTAGTTTTTGAGACTACAGTAATAATTCCTTCCATTCTGTTCACGTTATTTTCTTGTCCTCATGCATTTAGAGATTCATTCAGCTTGCTTTGTGTATCAACCAAATTGCAACTAAGTGGAAGTGTCCCTAAAACCCCACAGAACATGCAGAAAGTTTTCACATTTTTGTGTTTCTTTGGTTGATATCAGTACTTCTTTCAGTAAGCTGCTTTGGTGAGGTGGATTTCATGGAAGAGACAGACATGGTACAAAGAATCATTGGAGAGAAAAGTAGGAAAAAATGCCAGCTGATAATAAACAGATGTCAAAACAAGGGGAAGATCTTGATTAGGTCTGACTAACAGTCAGCAGCTTATTGAGTTTAAATAAATAAAATATTTCTCCCAGAATTACCAGAAGGAAATTAAACAGAATACTTATATAAACAGAATACTTAAAGAGAACATATATAATGATATCTAGATTTAAAGAGTTAAAGATGATGATGGTTCTCTAGATACATAGAAGTATAATTTTTAGGTATGGACTGTTGCTAAGAAGGAAGAAAATTTGAAAAATACTTTTAAAAGTAAAGTACTGGGGCCATGGAGAGGTGGTGGAAGAGCATAATATGAAGAAGGAATATCTGATAGAGGGTTGTGGGAGGATGCAAATGTGCCAGCTGCAGGGAAGTTCCACCAGTGTCAGGGACTGGGATTCGTGCTTAGGATGAGACACAACAGACCATGTAAATATTGCTTGGAAAGCACCAGCTCCTGAGTGCTGGCTTGCAAATGACAAAAAAGGACATGGCATAAAAATAACAATGAGCAAGACCATAGAATTATCATTTAATTAATAACTATTTGCTAGTAACATAAAATACTTTGGAAAAGGCTAACTTTGCCTAGAAATGAATTATATTTTCTTAAAGTAGGGGACAGGATAAATAACTCAGTAGACTTTGAATTTTCAAACTAGCAGTTTTTCAGCGGTTGGTGTCTAGGTGAGATCATTAATATGCCTAGTCTGTTCTTTTATATGAGAGAAGATTGATGTTCTGTGCTGGGCAGAGTTCCTTTACTAATAACCTGGAGTTACAGTCTTTGTTGAGCTACTGCAGTCAGATCTTGCAGTTTCTTTAATATTCATATTGGACATTGTCAGTCATGTCTGACGTGTTGAGTAGAAAGCTTGAATCCGATAGATGATCAAAGAAACAGGAGAATGCGGAATTCTGCACAAGCCAGCTCCATATTTGAAATTGTTTAGTGTCCAGAATCAGATGTCAAGGAAAAAATCACTTGTGAGATGGAGGAAGGAAAAGTTAGTTGGATGCTGGAAAATGTTTAATAAGGTTAAATTAAATATTTATACTTGTAAAGCTTTCATATAAAGTTACATATGTATATATTACTCTGAACTTCAGGAATTTTTCTGAAGTAGTGCACACATTTTCATAGCTATGTTTTTATGATAATTATGTGAAGGACTTGTGCAGTATGAAAACTAATCTTAGATCAAATATTGCCATAGTGAAGGCACAAAATAGTGTCTCTATGCACTGAAGAGGAATTTTTAATTCCGTACAACATTTGCAGCTTGCTGCAGAGTCTTCAAACACTGTGTAGCTCAAAGGGACTGAGTCAGGGAAAAGGAGTCTGTACATTTGTTTGAAAAATTAGATAAAATGTCTAATGACATTTGATATTACAAGTCATAATTCTGCAAGGTTTCACCTTATGACAGGTGTCTGTGACACTTCAGCAATGAAATGGAGCTGGCAGCAGGGTGCTCCTGGCAGGACCCACTCCCTGCTTGGCTGGGCACTGGAAGGGCTGTGGGTGGGTGATTTGTGGGGTCCACTCAGCATCTTCCAGCCTCAAAGAACCTTTCTGTTCACTTGAGCTCTCTTTTGGTCTCATGAAAGGTTGTATTTCATAAATTAAATATTGGGTTAAGTGGGAAAAAAGGTCTTTCAAAATATTACTATTGATTGTAATAATTCCCAGACTCAAAAGCAAGTGAATTTTACCTGCAGTGTATGATGGCAGATGGGTTTGTTTATTGCCACCTGTTCTGAGAGAGCAGATGCATTTGTAAGCTGGTAATACAGTATTTAGTAAATGGCCAGATTTCTGCACTGATTTCAATGTATTTGGACTCGAAATCCAATCCCTTCCTTCTGAAAATCGTAATGATGATTTAGATAGATTGTTTTACTAATTCTATGAAGCTACTTTATGCCCCCAAGATAGGGACACAAGTAATGTTATAACAGCCCTATCTCAAAGCAATTAAAGCAATATCTATTAAACATAGTCAATGTCCATTAAAATTATTTCAGACATTTGTGTTTTGCTGGATTTTTTCTAATGAACTTGGAAAAAACCAAGGAGTGATGAGATGATTGATCTGCTAAGCTAGATCTATTCACATACTACTCTTACTAATTCATTGTATGTTTTTTACCTCCAGGCTACTCAGTTCTTTCTCAGTAAATACCTTTTAATTTTCAGAACTACTTTGTGATAAAATTAATACACACATTCATAGAAATGTAAAATAAAACAATCTAAGGATTTTATTCATCTAAAGGTCATTTTTTCTTGTTAAAAGATAGCAGTAGATTATTAAAATTTTCATTAATATTCAGTGAGTTCTTAGCTCTCACTATACTGTTCTTTCGTATACTGAAACAGTAGAACGATTGATTTTCTTAATTTAAGACTTTTACATAGAAATCCTAAGTGACTTCATTAGAAAGATGAACTGATGAGAATAGAAAGAATTTAGGAAACAAAGAGATTTTATACAACTAGTAGTAATCTGAAATAAAATTAAATTAATTGTTTCTATGATGAACTAAAAGTTTGCATGACTAAATGTTCATTAAATTGTATATTTTTATTACTGTCAAAATCGAAAATACTAAGCATCAAGGTTTTACTTTTAATTAGAAATGGTTCCAGAACTTTCTGTGCCACTCAGTTCCCCAAAAAAACATCTTGTAGAATTACTAAGGTAAAATTTTCTAAAAGATGAACTGTATATGCTATAAAACCTGGTTGAGAAAGGGAATATGGTATTGTGAGTGCATCTAGAGCAGGTACATCTTGTGCATCTGTGCTCTAAGCTGAGCAATTCTAGTCTCTTTGATTGGGAAACAGTTCAGCATCATTCATCAGAATTATTTACTATTTTTTTCCCCTCTTGTTTATAATTTTGCTGAGCTGGGGGGACCAGAATTGCATGCAGCACAGAAGATGCAGGCTCATCATATATTTATATGGCAGTGTGGTGATATACTTTTTTCTCTTCAATACAAGTTTTTTCTCCTAGTAAAGCAAATTGAAGTCTCTGAAAAGACAGAGAGGGATGGGAGGAGGCAGCATCACAGAACAACAGCTGAAATCCATGCTTCAGAAAGTGTAAATTGAAAGCCTGGTGAGGAGTTTCAGTTTCTGTCCCCAGAACACTGCTCACCAGGGCTGCTTAGTGGCTTTAACAGAAAAGAAGAATCCTCTCAAGGCTCTCCAGCCCATCGTCAGCTGGCTGGTGCTGAGAGCTGCACTGCTGAAGCACACGATCCAGGGCTGCTCTGAAAGCTCAGGTTTCCACTTTCTAGGCTTCCATCTTCAGGAGACGCTTTTGTCTGGTTAGTGAGCTCTAACACGGACAGAAGTACAAACAGTCAGAGGACCTTCTCCTTATCTGGCATGGAAAACGCCCAGAGATCCTGCTGGGAGTGAACTAGCCACTGTCGGAAGCATCAAGGGATGCTGGAAACTCCCATTTCCACTGAGATTGAAAAATAAATCTTTTATTAAAGGATTTAATATTTTTATATTCATTTATTATGAGAGATTCGATTTCTTTGTTACATGCATGCCATAACTTTTAGGAAAGAAGGATTAGGTTGCATAAGCAAAGAAAAAATTGCATCTCTTACTGAAATGAAGTGTTTTCTCTTGGCTTCCTTATATCTCCCTTCAAAAGATGACAAAATGTTTTTTGCTAAAATAGTAATTTCATGTTTAAAACCACTAGATTAATAAGAAATAGAATCCTAGGGAACTAAGATTTTGTACTAAAAACCGAACCAACCAAACAAAACCCAACAAAGACTGAAGCTTCTTCTGGGGAAAAAATAATGGTAAAATTTCTAAGAGTTGTGTATATTCATTCTCTATCTGAACATCACCAAGAAAAATGATGTCTGGGAGAGTCTAAACTATCCTGAGAAATTATTCCAAAATTATGGCAATACTAGGTAGGATTTACTCTGACATTTAATTTGTGTGTGCATAATTCTACATTCTGTAAATCAGAAAAATACAAACTAGCATTAAGAATGGACTTTCGTGAGAGTAAGAGTAATCTACAACACCTTCTGTGGGTTTATGGCAATTGCAAACTGCACCAATGAATAAGCAGATACAATTTTACCTTTGCTTCTTGTACTTTGATAACATAAAGAAAATTCCAAAGCTTGCTTTATCTTCCTGTGGAGAATTTGCTCACAGTGATATCTAGGTCACTCCACACAGATGTGTGGTAGTATATAATCAAAACTTGAGTTATAGATCTTTAATGTCAGGCTCTTTTCTTTCACTTCCCTGGAGAAGGGAATTCTGAAACCGTATTGGTTTCTACTCCTGGAACTCGTTGCCTTTCCCAGTGCCAGCACAGTTCAGGGGAGGTGGTAATTGCTTGCAGAGATGTGAGCAGTGAGTACAATCCCTCTGTATTCAGGATGGAGTTGGGTCGTGGCTGCTCTGGTCAGTCCAAGGCAGCAGAAAGAGGGGAGCAGACAGGAGAACAGACGGCTCCTGAAGGGCAGTGATGGGGATGGGTGTGCACAGCACAGACTGGCCTTGGAAGCATGGGAGGTGTTTGTCCAGCTCCTTTCCTTCTTCAGAAGAGTGGCAGGGTTGAGACTTTGGGCGTACTAGAGCTGCAGAATACCAAAGAGCTAGAAGATTTGGGAATTTTATAATCCTAGACATGCTGATCCCCTTTGGCTCTTGTTTTAAAGGCCAAACAAATGGAGCACCTGTTAGTGCTTGTATTTTTTGCCAGAACAGTAGAGACAACATCTGTGGCCATCCAGGGCTAAAAATCTCATGTCAGAGAATACAGCGCTTGAAGTAAGCAAAGCAGAATTACTGCATAATAGAAATTCATCTCTCCAAGATTTTAAAAGAGGGGTCTTAGAGAAGGAACAGAGATCTAAATGTGCCATCTAAAAGCAACAGACAACATTTTTCAGCTCAGCTGAGCAGTTGAGAGAGCAGAGACAAATGCTCTTTTGTAACAGTATTAGATAAATACAGAAGAGAGCTTAAGGTGAACCTGTATGAATACCCTGCATAAATCAGTCTGCAGCTTGTTCTGCTTTATAAATACATGCATATGTACTACGTGAATACACGGGCGAGACTAAAACTGGAGCACTGTGTCCAGTTCTGGGCTTCCTTGTTCAACAGAGAAGTGGGCAGGTTCAGCAAAAGGCCAGGGAAGATGACGAAGAGGGTGGAGCATCTGACATACTCGAAGAGGCTGAGCATTGGTTTACCTGAAGTAGAAAGGGCTCAGGGGGATCTTCCCAGGGAGTTTACATCCCCAATGGGAGGTAGTAACCTATGGAGACAGGATCCCCCCCGCAATGGATGTTGGACTCTGAAACAGTTGCCAAGAAAGGTTGTTGAATCACCATCCTTTGCAATCCTGGGCAACCTGCTTGAGCAGACCTGCTTTGGGTGATCTCCAGAGGTCCCGGCAGACCTCAGTCCTTCTGTGATATGGTTGTTTGGGGCAGAAGTTGAACTTATATAAATTCAGACCATAAGTACATTTTTAAGTGAAGGCAATTAATTTTTAAATATTTGCCAAGGATCTTGATAAATTCTACAGCTGCAAAGCTTTTGCACCAAGAGTTAAATGTTTTCTCAAAAAGCGAACTTAATTCAAATATAGATAATTTTTGATGATAATTTTTAAAGCAAGTCAGAACCTTCCAAGATTTCTCAGCTGGGTAGGATTGGATAATGTCACCTTAAGAGTAAAATAATTTTTTAGAAAGAATGATATTCCTGATGCAGTATTTGAAATTGAATTTTAAAATTCTATAAATAATTATATAAGCTGTCCCTGAAAGGATGTCACTGAAAAACATGAATCTGGTTAATTAAACTTTAATCTGTGTCTTAGCACATTTATATGTAGTGAAATCTTTCTTAGGTAATGGTCTTAAAGCTAAGCAGTAGAGAAGATTGTAAAACCTGCAGAAAATGCTGTGTCATGAGCTCCAAGAGTAAAACCAGACCAAAGTCTTATTTAAAATCATCAAAGCAAAGACTTTTTACTAGGAAACTTTAACTCTCTGGGACACCTCCAGCAAGTGCTTTGAAAGTCATCTTTGTCTGCAAATGTGTCTTCTAACCAAGAAAAAAAATTAGGTTACGGTGATTGCTTTATTTAGAAACTATTAAGCAATACTGGACAAAACGTAATTGAGTTGATCAATACATCACAGATGTATGAAGGAAGGTTGAGTTTTTATTTCTAATTATTTTCTTCTAAAATACAACAGAGAGTTTAGAAAATACATGGCTTCCGGGAGCTTTCTGGTTCATTTTGTTTGTTTGTTTTGTGAAGGTTTTGGTTTGTTTTTGTTCTCTCATTTTATGTTTAAACTGAGAACAAAGCAGTTACTTCTCTGACCTTATCCAGTGAAACTGTGTTCAAAGTGTTTTAAGACTTCAGGGACTTAATTCTCTCTAGAAGATAATTAATGTGTTTCTTTTCAGCAAAATCTGCCTTTCTTTTTATCTTTTTTTCCTAATTCAGCTGCATATCTGCCAATTTTCCGTCATCCAAACTCACAGAACTTGATCTGGTCCACAGTTTCTTCCCATTTCCTTCCAGCTAAACCAAAGTTTCCAGTTAAAACAGTTACTGTTTTCCTGATTCAAGATGAATATCTTAAGTGTGGAGTTTGAGTGCAGTTTTAAGTGACCATTTCCCCAGTGATCATCAAATTTATCTAATTCGTATTGTTTCCTGCTCTAGTTTCTCCAGCATCTCTATTAAGCTGCATTATCTGTCTTCCCCCCACAACTGTTTTTAGCAATTCCACTTGCTGCCTTCTGCCGTTCTCCTGGAGAGTCTTCAGGACATCGGCCAGCTGACAATCTGCCTTCTCTGGGCTTTTATCATGGCATTGACAGCATCTTTCTTGTTCACAATGGGTAGTTCAGGTCCAGAGAAAGAGGACTCAAAGAGACTGCAATAGAATCAAGACTGGTACTTCAAATTCTGTACCAAGAGTGAGGGGAGCAAAGCAGCAAAGTAGCACCTTCTCTAAGGAGACTGTAGTGTACAGGCTTATGGAAACATTTTGTCATCAAGAAGTAACCTTGACCACCTCACAGAGAGGAAAAAATTGGCAACTGAAAGGATTATTTAGGGGTGAAGAGATTCTCAGAAAGTTGCCTCTGTGTGTCTTTATCTTTGTTGATTACAAAGATGAGTATAGCTTTAAGAATCCCTAATGTGGTTGGAATGAAATATTTTGCATTTTAAAATTTGCTCTCAGAGGTGCTCATTTCTGCCTTTCTTTACCTGGATGTTTGTCTACGTGTGTGGTGAGCATGATAAAAGAAAGCACCAGCAAGCTGGTAGGGATATGGGACCTCTGAGTTGGATCACATGGAATTTGGCTTTTCATAAATACTGACTTCTTGCCTTGCAATGTGGCACTGCCACCAAGGCACTGTCATTTGTCCCCCACTGTAAGTGGAAAAAATGGTCTCCTAAATCTATGAATGCAGAGCTGTCAGGAGGCTCCCTTGTTCACATACTGGTTAACCTGTGGTTACATTGCAGGACTTAACTACAGCACCAATGCTTTTAAACTTCAGTTGCTCACCCATTTTTGTGACCTATTGCTGTTTTGTTTTCAGGTTTGTCTAAGGATTAACTCCAAACTATCAGCTAGCCATCAAAACAAGTATTTTGACTGTATTGTTAATTGTATTTTCTAATTCATGCATGGAGTTATAATTTACTACTCCATGGCTCTGAACTTCCCTTGAATTAGTACGGTCTGTATTGGCTTGTGACTATTGAAACCAATATTGTCTTGTTTTCCTGATCCCCTTGCACATAAAAAAGATTGACATGGCAGAGTAATAGAAAGTGTATTGCATTAGGGCTTAGTATTAAAGATAAACAACACAAATGAAACTGAAAGCATATGGCATTCCTTGCCTTCTCTGCCAGCTGATGAGCAATACATTTTGTATTATGATCCACTTTGGAGGCTTTAAACCATTAAAACCTTGCTGCTTTGTTTTGCGTGCTTGAAAGTTGCCAGTTAAACCAACTGGAGTAGCCTAATTTAGCTGATTGTGTGACTGATGTGTCAGAGCTCTGGCTCTGAATTTTCTAGGCTGGAAGTAAAAATTTGGACAAAGTGAATTGAATGCTGCACATTGTATATCATGACAGCGCCTTCAAGATGCAACGCTTAAGATGGAACTAAGACATTATTTACGAAAAAAGTGGAAAGCAAATAGAGTAAAGCAATGGATAGTTCTTATTTTCAATTAATACATTCAAGAACTCACAAAAATTAGGATTTCCTTATGGCTGCCTAATGGAACTATCATAAAATTTCTTATGAAAATTGGTTAAACTGTTTTCTTGGTTTCAAAGAAACCAAGAAAGGTTTCTGCTGCTTAAGAAGG
>VYZT01061438.1:0-12628 GCA_013400735.1 Pomatostomus ruficeps
TGTCTTTAAAACCAAGACACCAGACAAGCTCACAGAATTCGAGATAGGAGTTCAGAGTCCCGGGGACCCAAGGGAGTTCATTCCACATTCTCCATGCAGGAAGCTGCGACTGCCTGGCTCCCAGACAGGGGTGGGAAGGGCCAGAAGAGAACAGGAGGCTGCTAGAGGCTAAAGGGAGGCTAACCCCAGATTCTGCTCGCAAGACAACCTCCATTTCTTCAGCTGTGTGTTATTGTAATATTACAAATGCCTAAATCAGATCCAGAAACCTCTGGAATCTGTAAGTTAAAGAAGGTAGCTTTCAGTTAAATTAACATGAAGATGTTTTGACATCTAGAAACTGGTCTTACCCTAGATTCCCAGTTAAGACTCTGTTCTGACAGCAGATATTTTCTTCATTTAGCAAACAAAAACATTTTCAAATGTGCCAGTTGAAACTGTGAATGAAGTTTCCGGGTGAGGTCCTTGTGGTTGGAGGCCGTGTGGGCTCTGACTGGGGCAGGCAGCCCGTGCTGCTCGTGACCCCAGGGCCCTGTGCCTCTGAGACAGGGATTTACGGAAAGCAAACCAGCTCCCAGTACTGCAACTGCCAGGGGCTGCTCTGTCCCTTGTCTCCTGTCAGGAAGTTCTTGCAATGCCAGAACAATGTGGTAACGAGGCAGTGCTGGTCAGGATTTTTGGGAAAGCTGGAGGAGGAAGCGCCCGCCAGTGCCTCACCAGCCTGTGCATGATGGGCTCTGGACAAGTTGCTGCCACACAGAAATGTCAGTGCTTCAACCCTGCTGATGTAAAGGGGCTGGATACGGCCTGTGGTGATGCATTTCCTCTGGTTGGAGTTTTGTAATTGTGTTTCCTTATTAAAGGGTAAATGCTATTATTTTTGTCTCCATGTAGAAGGTATTGCATTGTGCATAATGAGTAAAATAATGGGTTTGGAACAGAGTTAACCACAGTGGGAAAAAGATAATCCAAACAATTAGTGGGAGAAGTTACATAACAGAGAGGGAAGCATTACTCTCTGTGGTTAATCAGTTAAACTGATTTGTTTACGGGTGTGTGCAAAGAGAAGATGTAGAAATGGAACAAAAATTCTTGTATGCAGCTCCTTCCAGACAGGAACGGCCAAGTACTACAATAATTTCTCTGTTTTGGGGGGACTGTTTCCTGCAACATTGTGCCCACCTGCAGAAGAATACCACAAATAAATGAGATACAGGCAAACCAGGTTGAATGTGTACAGAGGATGGAAACTGGGGGAACTGCCACCAGTTCTGGTCTGTTAGAGGACACATCCAGCTAAATAATTTTTTTCTTGGCAGCACCACTTTAGTTCAGTGCGTGAGATCATGCTGATCACTGGGTGTTAATGGTAAGAAAGATGTGGGACTATGCTGAACATGTTCCTTTATGGCTGCACTTTTCTACAGGGTGGTGATACAGAAGTCCCTGAAGCACTCACAAAATGTCCTGGTCACCCTCCCATGACAGAAATCTGAGCCAAACTGTGCAGGAGTGCAGAGAGCACGGCTTTTCCCCTCCCCACCTAGGATATGACAGCATTAAACACCCTCTCTATAAACCCAGAATGCACCCTGCACTAACTCAGCAGTCCCGGGGATAGTACTGCTATCAGCAAATGAGATACCAGTGCTCCAGAACAGGCCACACACAGCAAGAAACACAGCTTCAATTAAGATAAAGATAAAAGAGTTAATCAGCAAAATGAACAGGAGGTGGACAAACAAAAAAAGTCAGCCAGCAATACTTATTTAATGATGCTTTTATTTTACAGGATACAAATTTCTTCTCTTTTTAAGTACTCAACATGAATTAAAGTGCTTAATTTTTACAATTCTCCACCCACCCTAGGATCAAATATACATATATTACAGGAAATATGTACAATATCTTTAACTTTTTTACATTCATGTATTTCTTAACCGTAAAAATGACGACTTACATTTGCACAACTTACAATGGCATTTGTATTTCACCTTTTCAATATTATTCACTTTATTGCAAAATCAAAACAAATTTGTGCCTCTTCCAATTATTTTTTTCTAAGAAATGTTTTTGCAATTCAAATCAGAAATGTTTCCATAATGAAGGGAAATTAACATGTATAGCCTCTAATTCTGATGTCAAACATTACAGCTGATACAGCTCCCACAAAAATTAATGTATTAAAATCCCTTAAGGGCTGCAGAATAGAAAACACACTGGTAGAAAAAATAATATTTCTGTTGCAAACTGTTCCCTACATGCAACAAATTTGGCTTAAAAATACCAGGGCACATAGATGCAAAAATGCTTTGATACAGTTCCCTCTTTTCTGAATGTTTCCACCATAAATATTTAATGAATCTGCGAGGATTCCCGTGAACAGAAGCAGGCTGGTGTTGTGCAGCAGCTGAAAACATGTTTTATTCAAAGAAATCTGCTCGAGCATTTTGAGAAAAAACACGCTGGGCTGGGAAGAGGAAGGGGTGAAACAAAATGCCATAGTGGATTCTGGGAAGGAATTTAATCACAAGCTTTCCAAGGAGGCTGATTGAAATGCCTCCCTGAAATTAGAATGTTTGGGGAGCTTTTGTGTTTGTTTTTAGGGCTGAAAAAGTAAACATGCCACAAGAGCAGATCTACCTCCATCCTTTCTCTTTTTTTTGGAAAGCACACCCAACACAGTCATTATACATTCTGTTTTGAATGCAGCACAGTGTGTTTTGGATTGTAAAATACTGCCTGAAAACAAGTCAGCTGAACAATAGCCTCCAATACATAAATACACATATATACATATACACACACACCTATCCATGTGTGAATGGACACACATATGTGCAGGCATTAATGTTCTGTTAAGGGAAAAGGGTTCAGGAAACAATCTGACTGGCAGGTTAAACCTCCTGTCTGAGGAACACCCTTACTGCAGCCCCACGGGTCAGAAGCAGCCAGATGAATTCCTCACCCCAGCAGGGTCATGGGCTAGAGAAAAACACATCAACCCCATGTGTTCATTTCAGATCTCAAATAGCAGTACACCACAGAGACTAGGAGTGATTCTCTAATGGATTTATCTCAAGGATGGTCAGTTCTGCCGCTAAATTCTCTCTCTCCAATCATTTACCCTTGGATTTACATTTCCAGCTGTTTACATTTGCCCTCCATCAGTTACCCCCACTGGAACCCCTCTGAAGTTAACCTGAGCTCTGTGACCCCAGGTGAGACGTGGCAGCTCAGCAGCTCCAAACCGGTGGCAGTTTTACCTTCCCCAACGTCCTGATTCAGTGTAAGGCAGAATTTAAAGGTGAATTTAAACCACTGAGGGTACAGCAGCTCCAGCAGGCCCGGGCTGGTTTGTACCAGCTGCACGGAGAAAGACTTTATGTTATTGCTCAGGATTATTTCTACATGGAATGTGTATTTCTTCCCTGAAAGTCTGTCCTTCAGTGTAAGAAATAACTACCCCCTGTTAATGTTATTTAATCTTTCCTAGAAATGAGAAGCTGATGATTTTTTATACTAGCTGTGTGGTGATGAGCCCAAACAACCTGTCAAGTGTTTCCACATCTTTCCCACTTGTTTTGGTTTTTTTAATATATGTATTTTTTTTCCTTCTGACTTCACTTGGAAGTCTCTAGAGCATACTTCTATAATCTCACCTAAATTTCACTTAGGTGGTAGTGTATTTACTCTATATTTAATCAGTGCCTTGTCTTCATCCATAATTTAAAAACATGAAGAATAAAAACCCTCTTTTCTATGAAAGGGAGTTAGAATCTTTGAGGGGATTGATAAAGCACTTGGAGATGGTTTTGCATAAAAAGGTGCTACTATATATACATGTAATTAAAGTGGTTTAATATTCTACTCCAAATAGAAGAGAATGTTTTGTACTCTCAGTATCTCTTTTGCACATATAAGTTAAATACGCTTTGGAATAAACAAAACTGCTCAGCATAAAATACTACATGATACAGAGTTTATAGCAGCTCTTCAACCAAGCAGGAGTACCTGATACCAAAAGAGAATTTTTAGAGGGTCTGGAGGAAAGATGCAGACATGCAGATATCATAATACACTCTTTTCCCATGGTAGGGGAAAAAAATAAGTAATTTCAAAAAATATATTAATATGATCCAAAATACGAATGATAAAGTCTTGTTCTGGTTGAACACAGATAAAACCACTAAAATCACTTTTGCTCTGCTTTAAATCACACAGAACACTGATCACTTTTAAAGTGAGATACAAGCACTTCTTGAACACAAGAGCTGCAAAACTCAAATAATTCAGCAGAGCCATTCACATGCGTTCATGCATTATGAATGAATGCTTAGTTACAGTTTACTCCTTACGCACAGAGCTTCATGCTCACAAATTTACTGCCTTTTTTCTTTTCCTTGAAGAATTTAAGAGTTTAGTTCAAATGGAACAGTTTCTACCTTGTTAGAATGATAGTTTTAATTTCACTGCTTTGGTCATAGTTCTTAAGCCACAGCAACCACGACTTTGTATTTGTTCCTCTGCAGCCATAATTTACAATCTAAGGTTAAAGTCTGGGCTGCTGTAGGAGGGCTTGCCTGTGGAGAATGAAGACAACAGTGTGGTTAAATTCAGAAGCAATTTCTCCACCTCCTGATGCCCTTTACTATTGGTAATAAATACTTTTCCCACAAAATAGCATATACGTGAGTGCCAAGGCATTCTGACTGAGAAGAGAACAATTCTGACCAAGCAATTGATTATGAGAACATGCAATGGGTTTCCTGAGGGTAAATAAAATGTCTTGTACTATATGAAATGTAATGGCTGAGAGCAAACATGAAGCTGCCACCCAAACAAACAACTCCCAGTGCTAAGTTCACTCCAAACTTCTTCTGCCCAGGTGGGAGATGCTGCAGCCACTCAAGCAGCTTCAGCTCAATAAGGCAGCACAGAAAACAGCTCCTTCTGATCCCTAACTGGAACAGGGCTTCCTACCTGGCTCAGAATTGTTTGCAGGAGCTTAGGAAGCAGAAAGGACCCTCCAGCACTAGGCTGGGTGCGATGCTGACCTGCTGGAGGGCAGGAAGGCTCCGCAGCAAGACCCAGACAGGCTGGATCTGTGGCTGCAGCCCGCTCTGTAAGGGTCAGCAGGGCAAAGTGCTGGGTCCTGCAGCTGGGACACAACAGCCCCTGCAGTGCTGCAGGCTGGGGAAGAAGGACTGGGAAAGCTGCCTGGGGGAAAAGGGGCTGGGAGTGCTGGTTGGGGATGGCTGAGCAGGTGCCAGCAGTGCTCAGGTGGGCAGGAAGGCCAAGGGCAGCTGGCCTGGATCAGCAATCGTGGGACCAGCAGGAGCAGGGCAGGGATTGTCCCCCTGTGCTTGGCAGTGGTGAAGCCGCACCTCAATTCCTGTGTCTAGTTCTGGGACATGAAAAGACGTGACAGGAAGGACATGGAGGGGCTGGAGCGAGTCCAGAGAAGGGCATGGAGCTAGGGAAGGGTCTGGGGCACAAGTCCTGTGAGGAGCAGCTGAGGGAGCTGGGGGTGTTTAGTGTGCAGGAAAGGAGGCTCAGAGGAGCCCTTATCGCTCTCTGCAGCTGCCGGAGAGGAGAGGATGGCGAGGAGGGGATCGGTCTCTCCCCCAGGAAACGAGCAATAGGACAGGAGGAAATGGCCTCAAGTTGCACCAGGGGAGGTTTAGGTTGGATTTTAGAAAATTTTCAAGCATTGGACCAGGCCTAGGGAAGGGGTTGAGTGGTCATCCCTGAAGGTATTTCAAAGATGTGTAGATGTGGCACTTAGGGACATGGCTGAGTCCTGGGCTTGGCAGTGCTGGGCAGTGGTTGGACTCAGTGATCCCGGAGGTCTTTTCCAACCTAACTGATTCGAGGACTACAGCCACACCATCGTATTTCCAGCAAAGCTCAGTCTGAGAACTCCTTTAAAGCAACTTCTTCCTTTACACTCAACAACCTGCCAGGGAAGCTGTTCTCATACCCTGGGACGTGGAAAGACAACTCTCCATATCCCACAATTGCACTTGAGGCTCCTGTAGAGGACACCCACTGTGGGGGGACAGCCATGAAGGAGAGACAGCCATGGAGAGCTCTGCCTGCTTACCTGAACCTCCCCCACCCCAGCCAGGGAGATCTCACACTGCCTGGGCAAAGCTCTGATGGTCCTCACCAGCAGCAATCAGAATAGGCCTGAGCTGCCCACTGCTGAAGGCGAACACAGCTGCCAGGAGAAGTGCCTTAAAGTCTCTAAGAGAACTACAGAAGAGCTTGCACATCAGGTAAAAGTAACACCAGGGTTACATGCAGAAAAATCTGGACACGGGGAGCACCTATGGAAGAGAATTCAGAGCTGACACACACCAAGCCAGCTGCAGAGTCAGTGCTCCCCCACACTGTGTCCTGGTGGGTACCAGCACTGCTGTAAAGCTGAGGAACCCAAGGGCTGGGGCAGATCTTGGATCTGTGCAGGGAGAGCAAAACCCATCCCACTAACATGAAATTACATTCTTACCAAGGAGTGATGGACACTGCCCGCTCACATGTGCCCAACACTATGAACAGATATTAATTAATCCCTTGCTAATTGCAAAAGTAGTTGGGGTTTTTTTCCCTATAGGGTTGCAGAAAGAGTAAAGCAGGAGTAGGAGTTCAGTGAACACTTTGTTAGGCAAACTCCTTATAAAAACCCAACAATTTAAATCTGTTGTCATGTTATGAACAAAACTGAACCTGAGCTCTTCAGCTTAACACGATTTAAAACTCAGATTGCAGATTTATAGGGAAGTAAGGCTTATGAATGTCCCTATGCCAAACTGATTGTAGAAGTTAGATAATTTCCTTCCTTTAAGGGTTGAAAAAAGCGAGGACAACAAATGTTTTAATTGATAGTCGATCCCTACCTCTGAGTTTGCCATATTTCATTCAAGGATATTACAGTAAAAGTTTTAGGGAGGTCATTTGCCTCTATGTATAAAAAGCCTAATAGGGATGGCAGTTCATAAGGAACTTAATTATGTAAAGCCAGTGAGTCCTTACACCCAGAGGCAGAAAACAAATAGTGTTAGTTAATAACATTTCAGATTTGAAAGCTCAGACTTTGCACTAATTTTTTATAAAGCAGGCTACACTTTAAAACAACAATCCTTGAAGACTGTTGTCATAAAGAAGTATTACAACACCTAATCTTCTACAGAAATTAAAAAACTCAAGTTCAAAACATTCTTTTGCTCCAATAACCGTAATATCAAAAATACACGTTCCAAGAACCTGTTGCTCTTCTCAAACCACATTCTGCATCTGAGCCACAAACTCCTGCACTCTTCAAAGCTGACAGTGCTGGGCCACTGAAGAAAAGCCACTGCTTGTTCAAACACAACTGGAACTCATTTGTCCCTTGCATGCCACTCACATTACTGCTGATCTTTTGATGCATAAAAATATCAATGTCACTAAGTGTCAGCTATTAAAACAAATCACTGAACAGTATTTTTCAATTTAGGACTGTGTTTAATTTCAAATAGAAAACATGGGTTTTTTTTAAAATAAATTATTCACTAATAGGAACCTAGTATCATGAAATCAAAGCAATAATCAAGTATTGTAGATTTTTAATACTGTACATATATTATATATAGTTCTCTCATATTTTAGGTATTTCTAGATTGAAAATCATTAGATTGTTTCCTTGATAAACCAAAACCTTAAAAGCCAACATACCTGTGAAAGCAATTTGCATGACTTGAATTAAAAAGACACAAGTGAATAAAACATATGTACAGAACTGTGGAAATCAAGCTATAAACTACATACATTAACCAAACTGTCCCTGCATATTTAAGTACAGATCTATTTTGGCAATGTGGAGGTATATCTTTTATCCTGTTGCAAGTCCTAACATGTAAATAGGAAGCTTCAAATATTTGCATTCTTAATGAAAGTAGCAAATGTTAACTGAAGAGCAACTGGATTTAAAAAAAAATTGCATTACAACCAAAAAGTAGAACAGTAACATTAGTTAGTATTTTTAATAGCGTTCACATTTTATTAAAAAGTTTCTGAAATGGACCTGTACATCACTTTTATTGAGAGAACATAAATATAAGAAAAAAGATCCCTAAAAAGACCAGAATTTTTTCCCAAACATAAAGTGCCAAGATGTGTATGGTAGTAAGAAGTTTCTTTTTCTTTTTTTTTTTCCTCGATTGAGCAAAGAAAGGTTAACACAAAGGCTAACCACAATTTCAACTGAGATCTATTAAAAATGCCACGTGTCCTTGAGCTTCAGCATTCAGACCTTTTAGAAGGTTCAGGCTGCTCCTCTAAGCTCCCTGGCAGTTCACTCTGCCCCTCTGGAGTCTCACCTCGGACAGCCAGGTGGATGACCTGGAGCCACTTCTGCTTCAGCTCCTCGCTGTCAGCGGCGAAGCTGTGCACGGACTTGGACTGGGTCAACTTGAAGCTGTGGGGGAGGTCAGCGCTCCTGGGGGTGTCATCCACTGCGTAGCCCAGCAGAGGAATGGTAGCCAGAGCTTTCACATCCTGGGGAGAAGGAGTTCCTCGTTAAGAACAGACAATTAATAATCCACCCATTACCTCTCATCTGCTGCCAGGCTGATGAAAACACCCGGACCTTTCCCCTCCGTTCCCAAGCTGTTTGACTTCTTCTCCTCAAATGCCAGGGACAGTAATTCCCAAAATCTGCTGCATTTCCCCCGAACGCACCTGGGGAGCACCGTACATATAGAGCACGAGAGCCTCCTGCTTGGGGATGACACACCAGGCCTTCTGCCAGGGCTTGGACTTCTCCATGTACTGTAGGAAGCTGCAGATGACACTGTTCCCAGAGACTTCTGCAGATTCAATCTAGGAGGGAGCACAAAAAGGAAAATTAACTTTCCTCCAATAAAGATGAAACCAGGAAGAACAGAAAAGCAGGACATTTATCCCCAGTCATATCAGATCTTGGATAGTGTCTGCAAAAGAGCTTCAGGAAACACCCAAGAAAGATCATGAAGGATTGGATTTATACAGAATGTATCTATATATCTATATTTGTCTATCTATCTATATATATGTATATATAACACATACAATAACAACACATATTCCCTTAGCACATGTGATCTGTTCCTTTTTTCATCAGTAATTTTGGACTATAGACTCCTGCATCACTCCAATTTTCATGCTGCCACCACAGCCAGCCTTTCTCTGTATCTGAACATCTGCAACAACGCCTGATTCCCAAAATAACACCATGGGAGGCACTGAAGTGCCACCAGCCATCCAGCGTGACAACTTAGCTGTTTTGGCAGTCAAAATATTACGACAGAATCAAATCCAAACACGTTTCTAAGAATAGCACAATCACACAAGCACTAATCCTAGAGAAAAGATTATATTAATTACTTAAAATCTGTAAACAGAGAAACATGCTGCCCAAATTAAACAGTGAACCTGAGACGATTAGAGATGAGGATGTGTGAAAATTTCCATTGATCCTGACTTTTCAGATGCCAAAAGCTGAGGGCAACCTGACAACTTAAAGGTCCATTTTATACACTGATCAAAACCAGTATCTCACTACTCAGACTTTGAAGGAGGAGCAAAACTCTCCCCATTGTCCTCTTTCCATGCCCAGCTCTCTCAGCCTGGCTGTGCTTCCCAGCACCGCTTGGGGTAGCAGGGGGATTGTTGCTGGGAAAGCTGAAGTGCAGAAGAAGAAAATGGAACATTTATAAAAATAAGGTTACATTTTGTCACAAGAGCTGACAGAACTGAAAGATGCAAGTTCAAAGGTTCATAATTCCCTTAAAAAAACAAAAAGCTGCAAGAAACAAAGCAGCTTTGCAAAGGTGAGTGCAGGAACCCAAAATCTATGGAATGGGGCGAAATTCCAGGAATGCTTCCATTCTTCACCTACTGATGAGCCAGAATGATTGCAGCTACACATATACAGTATTTTTGAGTGACAGACCTCCAAAATGCCTCTCCTCTTCTTTTCTTCACTGTCTGTGCAGCCAATTATCACGTGATAGCAGTCCTTACAGACTTTGTTCAATTTATTGCCATCGTATTCCAGGTGTGCTTTGTAATCAGAACATTTCCAGCAAACCACCTTAGAAAAAAAAATCATACAAAATGTATTTATAGGAGTTTATTAGAATAGAAATAAAAATTAGTATTATTCTATTTTCTAGTACATTTTTTAAATTATACAGAACAAGAAAGAGAATGTCTTTATGTCAACAATAGGATCAGAAAATAGCACAAGGCATGCTGGCAGTTTCTTTATGTGCCAATCAGAAAAGGTACATCTACCAACTGGTTTTCTTTTAACCTCAGAAATGAGGTCAAGTGAAGGAATTAAAACTACAACTGAGATGACCTCATAACAATGAAATTCTGATAAAATCAGAAATGGCTACTTTTTAAACTTGCTAACAAATATTAGCATGTTTAAATGTATATATACACCTATATATATAAAATGTACAGTTTTAAAATCTATTCATAAATTCACAGAACAAATAAACCAATATCACACTGATTTTCCTTGAGTTTCCTATTCACTATATATATAAAACTGAAATGCAAGAGCGATCTCAGAGTTATTTCATTAGAAATGTTTTCCCACAGAATTGTTCTTTCGCGTGAAAAAGATGCCCTGAATAAAAAATATGAATTCAGTTATTTCAAGAAAGAAAGGGAGATGAATGGACTTGAACCCCTGAAGCAGCTGAGAAAAATTTCATTGTGAAGCAGGGCTTTGCAGTACTGATCTAAATCTCCCCCTTCACCTTGCAGCTCTAGACTAATGAAGTATTCCCAATTAGTCACTGCTGGAAGACCACCACTGCTGGCCCAAACTAACTCCCATCAAAAAATATTTTAAAATTAAAGTGCAAGGAGATGTGATAGACCTAGACAGAGGGAAGCGGTTAGGAGTCTAAACTAAAGGGGAAATTAAAAGGGAGGCTGTGGTTTTGACATTAACAGAGGTTTAAGATTGAAAGATCTGGGGGGGGAAAACCCTATTATAACAACTGTACAATCGATAATTCAGAGTTGAAAAAGTCTCTAGTGCCCTGCAAAGCACAAAAGCAGCGTTCTGAGTGCAGCCAGCCCTCCGAGCACTTAAAAACATCGGAACTCACACAAGGCACCCTGGAGCACAAATACTAAACCTGAGCCTGCACCACCATCTGGTGGAGAAGGGCAGAGCTGCTGGGAGGCAGGAGAAGACAGCACAGCACCTTTGCTTTTCTCTGTTCATTTCTGAGACTCCCAGGTCATAGCAGCAGTGCTGGATGTTTGCTCTCCAGCTGGGAATGGCACCGCAGCATCCCGCAGGGAGAGCAGCAGCACTGCCCATCCCTCCCTGAGCCCTGCACATAGTCACAGCCACCCCTGAGTTCTGCACATGGTCACAGCCCCCCCTGAGTTCTGCACATGGTCACAGCCCCCCCTGAGTTCTGCACATGGTCACAGCCCCCCCTGAGTTCTGCACATGGTCACAGCCCCCCCTGAGTTCTGCACATGGTCACAGCCCCCCCTGAGTTCTGCACATGGTCACAGCCCCCCCTGAGTTCTGCACATGGTCACAGCCCCCCCTGAGTTCTGCACATGGTCACAGTCACACCCTGAGCCCTGCACATGGGTCACTGCCCCTCCCTAAGCCCTGCACATGGTCACAGCCACCCCTGAGTTCTGCACATGGTCACAGTCACAATGTGAGCTCTGCACATGGTCACAGTCACACCCTGAGCCCTGCACATGGGTCACTGCCCCTCCCTAAGCCCTGCACATGGTCACAGCCACCCCTGAGTTCTGCACATGGTCACAGTCACAATGTGAGCTCTGCACATGGTCACAGTCACACCCTGAGCCCTGCACATGGGTCACTGCCCCTCCCTAAGCCCTGCACATGGTCACAGCCACCCCTGAGTTCTGCACATGGTCACAGTCACAATGTGAGCTCTGCACATGGTCACAGTCACACCCTGAGCCCTGCACATGGGTCACTGCCCCTCCCTAAGCCCTGCACATGGTCACAGCCACCCCTGAGTTCTGCACATGGTCACAGTCACAATGTGAGCTCTGCACATGGTCACAGTCACACCCTGAGCCCTGCACATGGGTCACTGCCCCTCCCTAAGCCCTGCACATGGTCACAGCCACCCCTGAGTTCTGCACATGGTCACAGTCACAATGTGAGCTCTGCATATGGTCACAGCCACGCCCTGAGTGAGCCCCCTGAGCTCTGCACATCGTCACAGCCACCCCTGGGCCCTGCACATGGTCACAGTCACACCCGGAGCCCTGCACATGGTCACAGCCACCCCTGAGCCCTGCACATGGTCACAGCCACACCCTGAGTGAGCCCCCTGAGCTCTGCACATTGTCACAGCCACCCCTGGGCCCTGCACATGGTCACAGTGACACCCTGAGTGAGCCCCCTAAGCTCTGCACATGGTCACAGCCACCCCTGAGCCCTGCACATGGTCACTACCCCTCCCTGAGCCCTGCACATGGTCACAGCCACACCCTGAGCCCTGCACATGGTCACTACCCCTCCCTGAGCCCTGCACATGGTCACAGCCACACCCTGAGCCCTGCACATGGTCAC
>VYZT01061438.1:12762-44556 GCA_013400735.1 Pomatostomus ruficeps
ACCGTGCTTGAGCCCCCTGAGCCCTGCCCATGGTCATAGTCAACCCTGCTTGAGCCCCCTGAGCCCTGCACATGGTCACAGCCACACCCTGAGCCCTGCACATGGTCATAGTCAACCCTGCTTGAGCCCCCTGAGCCCTGCACATGGTCACAGTCACAACGTGAGCTCTGCACATGGTCACAGTCACGCCCTGAGCCCCCTGAGTTCTGCACATGGTCACAGCCACACCCTGAGGCCCCTGGGAGCAGCCCAAGGTATTCCAGTGAGATCTGCAGGGTCTGCTGGCACAGTGGAGCCAGCCAGTGCTGCCCAAAATAACGCTGGATTATTCCAGCTTAACTTGGGTTTGGAACTTCTCCTGTGAGTGGAGGTGCCTCAGAACCACCAACAGCCTGTGCAGGGCCTTGGGACGTTCACACAAATGGACACTGCTCCAAATGACTCCCAAGTGACCACCAGCTGGAGCAGGCAGAGAGAGCATCCCTGGTGCTCTGCAGAGCTGCTCCTCTCAGCTACACTGCAGCACTCAGCCGTGGCACAGGCTGCCAGGGAAGCTGCGTGTGCCCATCCCTGAGGTGTCCAAGCCAGGGTGGATGTGGCTCTGAGCAGCCTGGGATGGTGGCAGTGTCCCTGCTTGTGGCCAGGGGGCTGGGATGAGATGTCTTAGGTGCCTCCCGACCCAAACCAAGCCATTCTGTGCTAAGAAGGAGCTCCGGGCAGGCTGGCAGCTGCTTGGAGACTCTCCCGGGGTGCTGCAGGCTCAGCACTCACATGGCCACATGCCCGGCAGTGGTGCCTCCTCCTGGTCAGGGCATTGAAGGGCTCCTTGCATTTCATGCACATGGTCACCTCGTTGTCCCGGATCCACCGCGGCGCCCTCTTCCCAAGCTCAGCGTTCTAAGGGGGGCAGCAGGAGCAGAAAAGAATAAAAAAAGCTAGTAAAAGGTTCCTCAGTGCTTGAAACAGCGAGAATAATTATTCTCTTCCTCTGGAAAGGAAATGACAAAATATAGCTGAAGATGCATTTTGAAATCTATAAAAGAAGTAACAAAGGACCCAGTCAAAAATCAGGATGCAGCACTGAAAGGGTGTTCTGTTGCATGCTTCAAAAGAGAAAGAGGCTTGTTTGTGAGATTGGGCATTATGAAGGAAAACAATTACCAACAAGATAAGTGCTTTGTAATTACTCTGCTGTAAGAACAATGAGCTTGAAAACAGAGTTTCTGCCAAACTTTTTCCCCTTATTGAAGAACACAATGGGTATTAAGAAGGTTACAAGGACTAACAGCAACTTACAGAGACTTCAACAGGCATGTCTTCGTATTCTTTAGCAATAGCATTTCTGAAAGTTTCATTCCTCTGCTGGAAAGCTTCAATAGTACTCTGAAGGGCCTAAGGAAACGGTGGAGAAATTCCTCAGAAATGGTAAAATTTAAAACAGACTCTGCATTCTAACCCGTTATGGATCAGCAGAGAGAACGTACAGACATAAAACATGAATATTACGTTTCTGACTGCTTCAGTGAAAAAGTGTTTAAAAAATAAAGACTGTAGTTGAATTTACCTTTATCCATTCTTCTTTATCCTGTTCAGAGCTAAAAGAAATATTTGACACGTTAGTTTGAGACTAGTTCAGGAAACATTACCCCACTAACAACAACTCTTTGCAAAAGCCAAGTAACTCTGCAGTAATTCTCAAGAATTTAAGCAATACTAATTGTTTACTGTCCCAGTTAAAAACAAACAAACAAACAAACCAGAAGACAAAAGTTAAAAACCTGAGAATTAATGTTCTGCACATGAGGAAGAAGAAACCTGTCCAAGCAGTCAGAATCATTCCTCCCACCTGCTTACAGTAAAACCTCAAAGCTGAATTATTAAGAATAGTACCTGACCAGCAACCTTCCAAAGAAATAATCTACCAGGTGTTTAAAAACAGTAATTGAAACTACACCCCAATAGTAGTTTGAAAAATAAATATAAGCCTACTAGTAAAGAACAATTCAAGAGTAAATTAAAAATTATTACAGTGTTAACAACACAAGCTCATGAATTGAGGACATTAAGGCATAGGGTATATACACTACTCACACATTAGTCAAGATTTTTCTGATATAATTGAATAAGAGCTTCTTGGTACTTATTCCTCCACAGTTTTGTACGGACTTAATGCATTCTAACAATGATCACCAAACAAAAGATGAAAATCTATGCTTCTCACCCTTAAAATAAACTTATGCAATAAACTTTCACCTACTGGTAACATAGGAAAGTTAAATTTAGTTTGTTGTGTCAGTTTTCTTCCAATTAAAACATGCTTCAGAAACGGGACAGCAGGATGCCACCTTGCACCACTGAAATGGGTGTATGGCACAACATCTTATAAAATACTCAGTGAGATATCAGTCATTTTGAGATATCAGACAGTCATTTACAGTGGATGTGAGTCACAGCCAAAAATACATCCCAGAAGCCTTGCAGATCTTCGTGGAAAGCTTTTCTCGTGTCACTTTCAAAGTCTGTATTTAATTTCAGTTGAACAAAGTGTGGGTAAATAGCTGTTACCTTTGCCCACTCCCTCCTCTAACTCTCATTAAATATTCCAGGTTTTCCAAAAAAGAAGGGAGCTTGCAAGCTTGTTGGTTTGCTCCCAAAGACACGGTGCAAACCCACAACTGCACCCACCAGGGACATTCTGCTGCTTCTTGAATCCTCCCCTCTCTGGAGTGAAATCCTGGCTGCTAAGAAGAGTTTGTAAGCAGGCCCCTAAGGAGGGGAGGAGCATCTCACTTTATCTGAGTGCAGACAAAAAGATTTAGTCTGGGCAATGCAATAGCTAAGTGGAAGGTAAGCCAGCAAAAGGAGGACACAGGGACTGACAAGGAAAGCAGAGAAAGTGCCAGTCAGAAGAGGGTAGCTGGAGGAAAGGACCCAAGGGCTAAAAGGAGAATTTGCCCTCCAGGAGGAGGTGGATATTTGGGACTGGAGGAAAACAAGGTGGTGGCGAGTGGGCCTGAGGAACAGAGGAAAGCAGATGCCCTCCTACAGCTCAGAAAACTCTGTTCTGTGGGGATGAACCCGTTGGGGGTGAGCTCTGCGGGCTGGACCTGCCTGGGGGTGAACAGACTCAGGGTACCAGGGCAGCTCTGCCCCAGAGGAAGCAGGGATGACACACTAATATTACAATGAAATCCACTGCCCCTTCCTTCCAATCTGTGAATGCACTCCTCTGTGTGTATTTAATCTGCAGAAAGTGGCTGAACACCTGCTCACCTGGCCTGCAGCTCCAGCGTGCGCTCCTTCCCAGACACCTGGAAGGTGTGGGGGTACTCCTCGTTGTGGGTCTCGATGATCTTCATGCCATCGATGCCCACCCTGGTTCGGACCGAGAACTTGGACCCCACCAGGCTGAACTTGGGGACGCAGTAGAGCAACATGTTGTTAAACTGGGGAGAAAAATAAACACGTGGGTTTGCAGTGAGGAAAACCCAGATAAAGGCACAGCTTGTTCACGGAGAGCTGCACAGTATCACAGAGCCAGAGCTGGTGGTGAGAGCAGGTTCCTTCCTGAGCAGCTGATAAAGATCAAAGTTCTAATGCAAGAAAACTTCTCTTTCTTACTTCCTTAGAAATGGGATTAAAGGACAGCTTCAGTGAGTGTAAGAATAATTATTTTGTATACATAGCAGTCTCCATAGCATTTATTACCAAACTATACTCAGAGCAGATATTCTACACCAATGTAAAGCTTTTTAATAAAACCCCCATTCTTATGCCCCAGTTCTGCAAAACCTACTGTAAACTGCAGGACTCTTTCCTTCAGTGTATGCATTTATATTTATCCTGTACCAAAATAATTTGGTTTTGTATAAGTTGTAACTAATACTAACTTGAAAACATTACCTGTCTTTTCTCCAAGACAGAAGAACATTTCTTAGAGTTTTTATTCCCTGAAGCCCTCCATATCACAGGGGAAAAAATAGTACATGAGCAGGACAAAGATATATTCCATTATTAAAGTTAGAACTTTAAATAATGTTTAAATGTCTAAAGCCCCAGCCTAGAAGCACAGTTATTAAATCAGATATAAAGCGTTTCATTTTCTCACCTTTTTTCCCCTTTCATTTTTCTCAAAATTAATTATTAAAAAGAAAAACTCACTTCAGTTAAATCCTATTTCACAGAAATCCTGACTGGACCGTTGCCTGTCTGTATCACAGACACAGCCCATTTGAGCCTGTGAAGGGAACAGTTCTCAAAATTAATTATTAAAAACTCAGTTCAGTTATATCCTATTTCACAGAAATCCTGACTGGACCGTTGCCTGTCTGTATCACAGACACAGCCCATTTGAGCCTGTGAAGTGAACATCATCTAGAGCCCCAGCTGAGGAGTTGCTAATCCATGATTCCTCCTTTTGCTTGAGGCCCAGCTAAGCAGGAGCTGTGCCCCAAACCCATCGCTACCCTTGATTACCCGAAGATGGGCCATGCCAGAGGTCTGTGAGCACAAATATATCAGCAATTTCTACTGCTTGGGAAGCAGCAAACACCACCACACCTTTCCCAAGGGAGTTTAAGGGAGCATGGCCACAGGTTTTGGATCCTGCTGATGACCTGGCACCATAAAAACACCACAGAACCACCAGACTCACTGGCACCTCAGCACAGCCTGTCAGGACAGAAATCCTGAGCTTTCCCCCTGAAGTTTAACGAGAATTTCAGAACTCTGGTGGCGCAGGGCTTGCCCTGCTCAGCAGCCCCCAACGCACCAGGAAGAGGTAGCGCTCCTGCGCAGACGTGTTGCGAGCAGCGAGCTTGAGGATCTGCCCCTCCTTGATCAGCTCGTTGGAGGGGTTCACGACGTCCTCCTCCTCTCCTAGCATCTCGTAGATCTCCAGCAGCTTCTTCAGGTTCTCCTGCACAGTGATAACACAGTTTTAAGTTATTCACTGGAAGCACAGACCTTTATGCATTTTTACATTAAATGATGGGACCCTTAGCTTTGAAAACCATATTTATGCCCAGTATGTGTGGCCGGGCTGATTAACTTAGTTGATAGAGAAAGAAGTGCTTTCAGGAATGTTGTATCCTTAGTAATTTTTAAATGCAGTTATTCAGACAGCCTGGATTATTTTTTGCCCAAAACATCTCCCATTTCCATTAAGTTCCTCTCAGGCCAGCCCAGCCTGGTAGAGAAGCAGTCACTGCTCTTTACAAACATCACCCTGCAGTGACAGAAAGAGCGGAACAAGAGCTCAGAGCAGTATCAGTAGTTTGAGCCATTTTTGTCCCATTTTCCTGAGAGAAGCAGGTGCAGTGACAGCCTCTGCCATCATTGCCAGGAGCTGGATAAACACACTAACTCAGAACAATCACTCTGACCCAAGAAACCAAATCTTGCCATCCTAGGGAAGGTTTGCAATTCCCTCTCCTAGCTTCACCAAATACTGAAATGTAACACATGGAAAAGCGACCAGGAAAACAGGGATCATTTACCATCTTTCTTATTGCACTGTTGGAGTGACTTGCTGCAGTGGATATAATTTCCAGAGATTCTAGACAGAAGAAAAAGAAAATAAGTAAAACCAAAAAGTTGCACTTTCACATATTTATATATTACATAGGGGGAAACAAAGTGGGGGGGGGGATAATTCTACAAAAATGTTTGTTGTTTTTATGTAAATTACAAAGTACTATAAATTCCTTCAGTTAGCAATAAAAAGAACATCAGGTAAAGTGGAAAGCATAAAAAAATCTGCTATCAAATAGAAATTATAATCTGAAAAGATCAGGAATTACTGCAGATTAGTGTAGCACTTCAGCACTTAGAGTCACATTTTTCTGTGACAAGAACAGTCATAGTTCTCTCTCTCCTTTTCTCAGAGTAGTTCAGAAAGTCAAATAGATCTTTTAGTTGAAACAGCTCATCTCACAAGAGTTTACTGTAATGGTAGTAAAAATGCAATATTTAAAATAATTATCTGACAAGTGATTTTGAACAATTCATGCAAATGTTCTTGTGTAAATGCAGAGAGGAAGAAATTTAAAAGTGGGCTGTGCTTTTTCCCTGCAGAAGCTTAAAAATAAGTCTAATTTCACTTTTTTACAAATAACAGTCATACGTTCCAAATGTGCACAAAGCAAACCAAAATGGAACAAAAAATAAAAAAAAAAGGAAGGAAGCTATCACAAGCCCTGATCATCTGCAAAGCAAACAAAACAAAACCTGTGGGCTGTTCCAAAACTAAAGCAGAACTTATGTGCTCCAGGAGAATCCCAAAGGCTTCATGATTTTTACGTGAACTTCCATTCAAACAGATTTTTTCCAAGGAATCCTGTGATTCCCTTGAAGAAATTCTGTATTTTTTTTCACAGGTAGAATCCTGTGATTCCACTTAAGAAATTCTGTCATTCTTTTCATGGGTAATTTGTCACTTGATCTTTCCTGGAAATATCTTTAATTTACAGTACCCTCTTACTAATATCTTATTACAGCTCCTTTAATGGCCTGAAGATATTTACTTTCAGCATCTTTCCAGTCTAGGGAATCCTGAGGCAATTTCCTTAGGTAGTCCTTTAGAAGCATCTCGTAGCGTGGAATGCGTTGGACTGGTTCTAGCATGTGATGTTGCAATGTCAAATTTCCACACACTTTTTCCTTCTAAAAAATCATAAACACATTTCAATGAGGCAGGCCAGCATGTCATCAGGATACCGTAAAAGAAAAGTTTAATGGCTGATGGAACGTAAACAGTGTGTTTGGAAACATGCATGACAGACCTTTGGAAAGAAAACAGAACTGTTTTACCAAACCAAATAATTAGAAGATATCCCCCAAAAATCAACTTTTCTAAATATCTGGCAGCAAGTATCAAATTAATAAAAGTCTTACCAAAAAAATCTCTCAAACTGCAGTGCATTTTACACTAGGTTTGTAATAACACAGACAAGCGAAATACTTCTGAATTAATAAGAACAGTTCATGACCACATATCAGAAATAATCCCTTAAATGGGCTAGAAAGGGATATTTCACCTGTCTGAGGAGAGAATGCTTTCTTTGCGTTTCATTTACAAGGTCAGCTCCCTCATGTTTTAAGATGTCTGCTCATTTCCAAGATCTTAGATGCAATTAGATCAGGGAAACAAAAATTACCTCTAAGCACACATTGTTCTCTCCCCTGCCTTACAACCCCGAGAGCCCAAGGGGCAGTAAGATGTGAGCAGAACTCCTTTATCCTGTTTCTGGCTGCTCCTACACTCAGGGCACAGCTGCCAGCTCCCTGAGAGAGCCCCAGGGTGAGAAGGGAGCCCTTGGCAAGGACTGGTACCCCTGGGCTCTGCACTCCTGTTAGCGGGCACCAGACCAAGGGATGCAGGGCAGGGACCTAGAGCTGCACTGCTGTGCCACTTTAGCCTAAAATCATATTTACCTCTGGTATTTACAGCAAAATGCACCATTTTTTAGCCTTCAGATGTTTCAGCCTTTATAATTTGCTCCTCTGTTCCGCAGTGGAAAAATCTGGATTTTTGTGGGCGGGTTGTGCACAGATGCAGGAAGGAGAAGGGAAAAACACAGTGTGAAGTGGATAAAAACAACCACCTTAATTCGGAGGGATCTGGCATTTAATTTTCTCTTTAATTCTTTTTTTCATCCACAAGCCTATGTATTTTTATATATTGCCTGTATCACTTGAGGATCTACATTGTTCTCCCCATTACCTGAATGTCCTGAATGATGAATTTGAACTGAGGGGACCGTTCCGTCCACGTTTTCACTAATTCCATGGCGTTATCGAAGTTCTTCACGTACTCGCCGTACATCTTGAGGAAAGGAGCCAGCTTCTGCAGAATATCCCCAATCCGAGGGGTGGCAGCCCTGCAAAGGAAGAGGGTGGAGTCTCAGAGCAAACAGGGAAGAAAAAAAGTCACACAAGGTTATAAAAGGTTTCAGATGATTAATAAGAGAGTTTGGGATCGCCTCAAGTGGGGTTCCAACATACCCTTAAATCTGAATTCACACAGAAAAAGTGTTTGTGTCCCCTCTGGTGATGGACAAGCACTACACGTCATGCAGAGGGCTAAAATAAGAACAGCTAGAAACTGAAGGCTTGAAAGTTTTTATTTACAAAACACAGCCTGATTTACTTTATCTGCAGTCTCTTAAAACTACATTATCTCCTTCTGACCATAATTTAACCCTTCAAATGTCTAACCTGTGGTTTGGGTTGAGGGCTAAAGCCATACTGTACAGCTTCTTCTCTGTGCCTTATATACACATATGTATTTATAATTGTTCTTAAAATTACTATTTATCTAAGGAAACATCGGCAGGAAAGATAATCCCTTGGATACCAGTCTTTTGTGAGAACTTTCCCACATTTTCCCCAATTCCTGATGGCGTTTTCAAATAAAACAGAAGAGTAAAGTGAGGGATGGAGAGGCTGAGAGAAGCTGCACTCCCAGGGCATGCAGAGAGTGTGGAGCAGCACAGAGGCTTCTCCAGGAGCTGCACCAGGAGCACATTTCACGTCTCTGGGACAGACTCGAGGACAGGGATCACTGGTGTGCTCTGTTCTGCTCTGTCACACATTTTGCATGGGAAATGTATTGCAGCAAGGCTGTTCCAAGTCTCTCCAAGCCATTTGTTGTGAGAGATTCTCAGCTCATTCCAAATGCAACTACCAGACAATTCCATTTTCACTTGGCAAGTTTAGATTCACGCTGCCTCTTCTTCCAAAAAAGATTAATTTGCTTTTGATCTGCTTTCCTAATTGCAAAATCATGCATTTTTACTCTAAGTTTCCAAATCAAACCATGACTCAAGGAAAGAGCCAGAAATTTTTATCTATTGATGCCTTTTTTGCTGGAAGATAAAGAATAACAGAAACACATAAATCTACCCAGAGAACACAGTGAATTTCTTGTGTCTAACAAGAGGAACTGCTGAGGAAAGGCTGTACCTGGCAGCAGCTGTTCATGCCAAACAAGTTCAGAGAGTGGTGATGGGAGAGGGAATTACCCCAGATTTTTCTTTCAGCAGTGATCAGAAAGAGTTGCCCTCAACGGCACCCTTTTTCTAACTCCTCCCAAAAGCACAAAGTTTCAAGGACACTTAAAGAGGCTGCCTCAGGTACAGCACAAAGGTTGTTTCCAAGCAATGTGGAAAGGATCACATCCTTGTGATGCAATTGATTATCTAGCTTATCTGCCACAGCACTTCCCAGCCTTTGAAGCCACAGAATTACACACACAATGGTAGTGAGCAATTCAGCATTTTACAAGTATCAGTAAAGTCAGGCAACCCCACGTTCTGTGCTCCATGAAGTATCTAGAGCAGAATTTTAAGGTTACATTGTGAATTTAATTTCAACTTTTGCAGCACTGACGTAAACACCTAAACTCCGCTTCTCATGAATGTGGCACTCCATTGTAATCCAGGCATTCATATTCCCTATCAGGTATTTTCAACTTTTGTTGAAAGAAATGGGTAGGTTTACCTTACTCAAGTCACTCTTATATTTCACAATGCTGACATTTTATTTACTTTCTTGCATTATAGACTATGCAGAGGTGCCATGTGTTTGTGCATGGTAACTATTCCATTTTAAGGAATCCTCTTACAGTCAGAAGATACATAGCTGCTGTCTAAAGCACCACTGTATGGTCTGAGATTTTCATATATGTCACAGAAAAGCATTTTGTCTCATTTTTGGTGTGCTTTGTGACAATAAAGGAGTTATACAATAGAGTAACTGGAAATTATGTATGGACAAACACCTGAACTCCTCATGATAAGTTCTAGATAACATAAAATATAGGAGCCAAAGTGCTGAGGTGAAACAACTGGATGAAACTGTAATTTCTTTCTAAATGAGGTTATCCTTTTTCCCAAAGAAGGCAGGGAAGCAGCAATGTTTTGAGACCTTTTTTTTTCAATTACATAAAAGAGACAAAAAATGCATGGCCGTGTTTTAATATATCCAGAATCACCCCCACCAAGGCAGGCTAAAGATACGACATCTGTATATGATCATCACAGAGCATATTTACCCCTCTTCTATCCTTGCTGGCTTCAAAGAGAGGTCAAGAAAAGCTGAGGGGGAAAATGGCCCTGAAATACATCTGACATGGATTTTAACTTCAAACAGAAAACCCAAACACAGAAGAAAATGTGTCCCACCTTTTTACAAGAATCAGTGTCACCAAACTTCACAGTACTTTAGCATTACCATAAACCACACACGTATTATTTAGCCCAGCTCTGCATTCCGCACCAGGCAGAACAGAATTTGGGTCTGAGCCCCTGATTTAGCAAGGCATTTGATCATGAGGTATCTCACTGCCTTCAGCGAGATCCTTTACTTTGAGCAAATGCTGCAAGTGCTGGCCTGAGCCACGTCCTGGGGAAGAGCGAAGAGCAGAAGTTCTCTTACTCACAGCAGTTCCTGGGCCTGGAGAGCCTGATTGATAACTTAATTGATAAAGGTACTTTCCCCACCTCAGCCCTGCAAGGGAGCTCCCACAGACACAGGTCAGGGGTACATTAACCAGGGAAGTGCCTCTTACCATTCCTGCATTCTTTTTTCAAGCTCCGGAAGCAGGAATTTACTGTGGAAGGCGTTTATGGAGGAAATGTTAGAGAAGATTTTATTGATCACTTCAGGAGGAAATGAGCCTCTGTTGGCTTCCTCGAGGAGTCTGGAGTAGAACACCTGCAGTACAGAAGAGAGCCCCAAACCCATCAGCCCGTTGTGTTTGATCAGTGGAATACCCCAATCCACCCCTCGTGCTGCAGCTGAGGCAGGTGAATGTTTCAGTGACGCGGACAGGGAGGGATGGACTCAATCTGTGTCCTTCCCTCCCCAGAAAAGCTTCTCCTCCCCTCAGCCCAGCCCCTTCTCATGAGCCGGGAGCACTGCAGGCAGGGCTGGCACAGGGAGAGCCAAAGTGAGGCAGGGCCCCTCTGGGTCAGCCCCAGACACGCTGTCTGTTCGAACAGCTCCATCATCCCAGAATTCCCAGGCTTCATCATCCCAGTCTGCTCCAACAGCTCCATCATTCCAGCCTTCCCGGGCTCCACCATCCCTGTCTGTGCCAACAGCTCCATCATCCCAGTCTTCCCGGGCTCCATCATCCTATTCTCACCATCCCCAGCCTTCCTGGGCTCCACCATCCCTGTCTGCTCCAACAGCTCCATCATCCCAGCCTTCCTGGGCTCCATCATCCCAACCTTCCCAGGCTCCATGATCCCAGCCTCACCATCCCAGCCTTCCCAGGCTCCATCATCCTGGGCTCCACCATCCCAGCCTTCCTAGGCTCCATGATCCCAGCCTTTTCAGGCTGCCAGCTGCGTTCTCCACTTGGCTGCTCTTTGCAATTAGCACCGTATCTGACCACCATGGCCCCCACCACTTTCCTTGTATCCTTCATCCCCTTATCCTTTGGAAATCCAAGCAATTGGCAGGCTGTGAGTGGTCCCCACGTACACAGAGGGGGGCCAGTTCTGCCTGGACTACAATCTCTTCAAAAATCCACGTATTCTTTCTGCCCCAGTGGGCTCTGCCCAAGTGGGTGCAGCTACAAGACATGCATCTGCCACAATGCCCATCTCAAGAGCCACTGCCCCTGTGCCACCCCCTCCCGTGCTGGAACAGGTGGCACCTCCCCAGAAAGGGCCTCGGAAGTCTGGGTAAGGACTGGCAAGAGAAGAAAAGGGTCTGGAGTCAGGAACTTTGATCAGCCCAGAGAGCAAAAGTGCCTTAAAAGGAAAAAAGCCACATTCTGTCACACACACTCTAAAACATGCCCAGTTTGCTACCCTGCCCACAGCACAGTTAATTACTTGGAAGGCCATAACGATGACAGAACTTTTTAACCAAGTTTAGAATGTAACAGTCCCTTCCCTGTTCTGCTTCCCTCTCATTAGCAGCAGTGGAGCAGCTGTGTTTGCAACTTATTTTCCAAAGCTCCCTGCAGTTAATCTTTGGAAAACAGGCATAGCAGTAATACACTTATAAATACACCAAAGAAAATAATGGTACATTACCCACCTGAAAAATCTATGAAGGAAGTAAACATCTTTTTTTTATTATTATTTTTAAACTTCTCTAAATCAATCTCTTTTTCCCTGCAATACTTTGGCTTTTAAAAGTCACCATATATCCATCACAGGGCCTGCTGTGTATATCCACTTTCAGAAGGGCAGTTACTTAGATCCCCAAGCAGCCTGAATAATTATTGTATCAGTTGAGAGTTTTTACTTTTCATCAACTGTTTGTACAGAACTTCTGCACTGGACTTGAGAAATATAAACAGTGAGAAAAATATCCTGGAGTAAGGCAATGCAAAGCTCGAGGTGTCCAGGTAAAATATGAATGTGTTATGTGAAAAGGAAACAAGGCTTAGGAAGGAAAATATCCAGGTACAGACTTTTACATTTAAAAAATATCAGTGAGATTCTGCAAAGCATGAGAATCCAACTTTTCCTTGCAGCAACAGTAATTTCTGTTTCTAAACATACAATGGATAGAGGATATTCTTTTTGGAATGGGCAACTTCTGGGTTCTTTAGGACTAAAGGAAAATTCTGCTTGGGTGGTTCAAGTTAGGATGATTTAGGAATTTTCTGACGAGTGGGTGACTGCAGCATTCCCTCCAATTCCCTGGAAGCCAGGACAGGGTTATCCATCCTCCTGGTGGTTACCAGCATGCAGTGCTCCTGCTGATAGGGACTTCTCCCCACACAGAACACGGTGCATTAATAGCCACAAAATTCTGATACTTATTCAAAATCTATTCAAAATAGAATGCATTTAGCATAGGCAAAGTCATGTGGTAACAGAAAATGACTGACTGGAAAATCAGCAAAGCGTGAAAAACATACCGCATCCCATGTAATTCATATCCACACTTATGCGTGGCCATTGGAGTGAATCAAGGCAACACAGTGAAAGGAAATTCAAGAAAAATGTACCCCATCTAGGAGGTCAAGTCGGCTCACATATGCTTTTTCTGTCTGCAGAAGTTCATTGGCGATTTTGTGACGTTTCTGTTCATCTGTCTCCTGGAGGAAAATGAGAGCAGCTCTTAGGATGCTGAAGAAAACATAATTGAATAGTAATAAAAAAAATTGAAAATCCTTCTGACTGCCTTACAGTGCAAACAGCAACTGAAACACAAACTTAACATTTAGTAATAAACACCAGCTCTGAAAAACACATAATTTCCTGCAGTACGAAAGTCAGAGAATGTTAAAAATCAGTCAAATTGCAGAGCGAAATTCAAAGCCTAAAAGATTTGGTGTTTTCCAGTTTGTGGAGGGATCTCTGCCAAAGCACCACGTCCCTGCCCAGCAGATCCGCTCCCACCCTGGTAAGGGAGCAGCTCTGACCTTTCAGAGCTGCAGGAAGGGTTTGCAGAGACAGAGGAACAGATGGGAGCACTCAGCACCCACCCCCGCCCCACTGCAGAAATTATTTGAACTGCACATTCTGTGCAAAACAAAATCACTGAAAAATACGGCACAGAATGCTCGATGTTCACCCGTACACTCACTGCTGAATCACTGCTGACTGCAATTAGAGGGCTCCTTCGTTAAGTCTTTGAGGAAGTCAGTTTTGCATTCGAAGGGAAGTTTTCATTTTTAAAGTCTTTTATTCCGCAAAATATATTTCTGATTCTTCTGCTGAACAGAAACTTAAAACATTCGCTAGATTTTCAGTATTAAACTGAATATGTTGGAATATATAATTACAAGTTTCTGGGCAAAATTACTCCAAAACAAATAATGAAACCACAGTATTCTACAATATCAAAACATCAGGGAAATGCCTCAGGCTTGCAAGTGTCAGGCTCAACAAACTGACACTTCCACTCCAAGGTTCTTCCTCCAGATCTGGTGGCAGTCTGTTCACACCTAACGACATCAGAGCCTTCCCTCAATAAATCGCAGTATTACCACAGTGCTTATGGGAAGGTGGCAATTGCTAGACAAACCATCAAAATTCTTCACAAAAAAGAAAGAGAAGAGCTTGAAAGAGTGATTTCTGATCTCAAACTGCACACTGCTTTCCATAAGAGCAAGATAAACATTTGCAAGTACCTTTGCAAAAACTGTTTCAGTAATACTGAATATTAAAGTACAGTCTTATATTTAAGGGACTTCAGTGAGGTTTTTTTGCACCATTCTGGTATTCAGTAAATATTCCAGATTCCAACGTATTTCAGTTCTGATCTGCAGGGTCCACACTCGCACTGCTACGTGGCAAACCTCCTCCCAAAACCAGGCCTTTAGCAGTGACTTCAGAGCAATTCATTAAAGCTGTTTAAACCAGCACAGTGAGCACAGTGAGCACAGAACAGGGTTTTACGAGCTGTCTGGAGCGCTGCAGGGAGCTGCAGCAGGGAGCTGCAGCATTGGCTGTTACAGCTGCAGCCATTTACAAAGGATCTCACACCTGGGGCACAAAACGACCGGGGTTCCTGGCTCCTCAGCAATTTAATTTTATTTTTTTCCTGAGCCCAGAACCCCACTTTCTCCCTGAAGCAGTGCTACACAACCAACCCGCAGTTTTGAGAAGATTACTTGAACTAATTAAGAGAGGGGAAATAATACACAACAAACACCAAAATACCACATAAAATGAGCTGAGCCCAACTTTCCAACCCTCTCAGTATCAGCCCTACACATCCTCCTAATTCCTGAGCCTCCTCTCCTTCCTGCCTCCACGGCACGCCTTGGCAGAGGGATCTCTGTGTGGGGAAATGCACATCCCCGCTGAGCTCTCTGTCAATCACTGGGCCTTGTTCTTATTTCAGCACAAGAACTCCCACCTCCCTCCAGGGAGAGAGCAGTAACAAAAATAACAAAAATCACAGCAACCTGCACTGCTTCTCTCCCTTCAGCACATCCTGAAAGGGGGGGAGCAGGGGGAGGCAACTCCAGGGAACAACTATTTCAGAGAACATTTCAAACTTCTGTGGCAATCCATAACATATGGCATATACCATACAAAACCAGGCAGCAATGGCTAGGGTGCTGTGGGGAGAACATTTGCATGACACAGGCACAGGATTTCATCTGCTGAGCAAAGTGTCAGGAGTGTGAGAGGCCAGGAAGGGCTGCAAACCTGGATCTCTGTCACACTGCTGGATCTAGCAGGGTATTCCTTAGTACAAAGCTGCTCATCCTTGGAATAATCACATTACCATGGATGCTTAAGAAATTAAAATAGGCAATGTTGAACTCTGAAATGAAGAAGAGGCATGAAAAATGCTGATGAAGTATGAACTTTCTTATGATCCAAACCAAAGATGTCCATCTCCTGTCAAGAAAACTCCACCTGCCAGCATGACAGTGATGCTGTGTGTGATTCACTCGCACTCAGGCACAGCCTTGCCCCAGGGGCTTTGAAGGAATCTATTAAACACAGACACGGTGAGAGAAGCAGAGTGTGAACAAATATAATTTAAATTACACTGCACTTGTTTCTTGCACAGCAACCAAGAAAGGGGTAAAATCCTGGTATCCCTGAAGAAGTGACTGCTCACAAGAAGATTTATGCATTTATATGGTTGCTGCAGATACACAGCTTTGTTCACGTTACTGTTCCTAAAGGAGACCAAAAAATTGTGGCACCAAGAAGCTGGCAGAACGTCTCAAGTGTTCCAACAGTAAAACATTTCTTGACAGATAATTAACTTTGCAACACCAAAAATTTCACCCTGGTTAAACTGAAATATCACCCTACATTTAGAAATCCAGTATCTCCACCAGGTTCTGCATCTGCAGCATCAGAGCCCCCAGCGTTATCACTGAAAGAAGACATCACCTAAGGACTTTATTAATGGATTCAATGGATCCAATGCCATCTGTGGCATGCAGGCAGCCTGCATCCCCATCTCCCACCAGCCCCACCACAAACACCCATACATTTGTCCTCCTGTCCTCAGCCAGCTGCAGCAGATTAATTGAGATGTTCTTGTTCCATTCAGCCCCTGCAGTTTAGACAAACCACATTTTATGACAGGAGGTGCTTCTGCTGCAAGGCAGGAAACTTTTCACTTCTAATTGTCTTTTTGCTTGTTATGATTGTGTTTGATTGCTTTCAAACTAATTCAGTAAATAAGAACAATAAAGCATACTCTGCTCTGGTTGTTTGGGGAAATTGTTTCAGATCACTTCCAAATTTAAGAAGTTTTGCTCACCTTTTTCCAGAACCTGCAATAATCTGCCTTTAGTCAGACCTACAGTGATAATGGAGGGAAATAATTGTGAGAGCAACACTATTTTAAAACAAGCCTTCTTTTCCAAGCCCAAAAAGTAATTTCCTCCCTGGTTTTCCCCCGATTTAATTCACCCCTCCCAGCAGTGAATTTAGGATTACTTCTCCTGTACATGCACACATTTACAAAGTGAGACAGCACCACCTTCTGCTCTTTCTTGAGCTAAGAACCATGGTGTGCAAGAGACAAGGTACTTTGCATTAGCATCAAAATACATTTCTCAGACGCACAATACAAAGTTTGCCTATGACTCACAAGCATCCTTCTCCTTTTGCTTTTATTCAACTGTAGCTGTGTTTTTAATTGGAAGGGCAGGAGAGTGCTGTTCTCCTGTACAGCCCAACTCCAGCTGGACTGCATCCCAGTGTCAATACTCTGTAATGACTGAGCAGGCATTTAACAAAATCACAGCCTGTCTAATGCTCTCCCTTCTTACCAGTGGGCACAGAAACAGCTTCAGGCTCCTTCAGAATTCTACCACTGCTCATCATCCTCCCCCTAATGCAGACAGCACGGCAGCAGCTCATCAGACCTCCACGGGGCTGATTTCCCTCTCCAGGCTGCATTAATCCAACCCAAACCAGGGTTTGGTTCTGCAAAGGGTGGCAGACACACTCTTAACCTCACCAGACCCAAGGGGAAGTCCTTGCTGCACAAGGTGTCTTGGGAAGGGCTGCTGTGACCGCAGAAATGAACATTTTATAGGTTCATTTCTGCACCAGTGCAGGCTTAAAAATCATCCTGGATGGGTTTGTCTTGGTTCTGAACCTTTCCAGCCCCAGTGAGCAACACTCACCCCATTACAGTTACACTGCACCTCTCAGGCTCACTCTCTGCCACTGCAAGACACATCTCATGTGCTGCTCCCAGCAGCTCAGAGACAGATTTTAATGAGATTGCTGCCATTAGCGTTTGCCCAGTTCCGTCCTGAACTTTAAAGCAGAACTGCTTACCTTTGCAGCTTTTTCCTGAAATTGCTGCCAGCTCCTTGCTGCATGACTTGGATTCAGGCTTAGCATCGCTGCCCATGGAAAATTCAGCACTTCATGGGCATGGAGAGGGGAAATGGGCATTGCCCAACAGGAGACAGAAACATAGTGAGAGGCGTGACAGCCAGAAGTGCCTTGGACTGCAGCCAGGCTTGGGTTTAGGTGGGGATCAAAACATTCATTACTGGGAAAAAAACCAACCCCTAAAACAAACAAGAAAACCCACACAACCCATCACTTTCTTGCTACCATCTGGGATACTTCAGCCTCTAACAGATGCGAATTTGAGAGCCACCTTCCCCAGTCACAGGATTTGCCCCAAGCATCTCTGAGTGTGACCCTCAGCTAACCAAACTCAAGGTCTGCAGTGACCTGCTGCAGGAGCACTCTTGGCCAGCAGCGAGGAGCTTTCTCAGCACCAGCTGTTTGGCTCCAGGGTGAAGGGAAAGGCTGGGAGGGTCTGCCAAGCTCCCCCTGCCACGGCTGGACCAGAGCTGTCCAGCACATTCACTGTTTTGGTACAAGGAGAACTGCAAAGGAACTCTGACAAGTGAGAAACATGCACCATTTCTCAGCAATTCATCTCCCAAGACAGATTTCCTTCCACCCACTCACTCTGCTTCAGTATTTAAAACCTTCCTTGCAAGGGAGCTCAGATTCATTGTGATCTGAGTTCTCCTTGCTAAAAAGGCACAGATTTAGCACACCCTGACTGTTTCTATCTGATCACCAGCAGACTGCCACTGCCTTTTCAGCTTTCATCTGCCAGGTACACCCAAGCTGGGGATTCACAGAGCAGCTCTGCCCGGAGCTCTGTCACTGCAGTTTACTACACACAACATTTTATTTCATGTACACCAGCAGCACGTGTCCCTCGAAGTCTAGCACAGCCGAGGTGTGCTGCTGAACAGGCACACAGACTTGAGCTCCACTGTTTCTGAAACCTCAGATAACTGATGGGGAAAGAGCCAAGGGGATGAGGGGAAGAGCAAAGGAGGGGAGAGTGTGGAAAGAGGCAAGAACAACTTATTTCTCATCTTTTCTCAGAGGAAAAATAACCAAAATATTTTCAATTTCTGACCTGCTCATGGGAAGCCTATTTTTGTAAATAAAAACTGACAGAAAATACAAAAAGTAGTGATGTATCAGGAATGAAAGTTTCTCTCTTTACCTTTGTTTCTGCAGGTTGGTCTTGTTTACTGCTTTCCTCAGCTGGTTCCTCATCCAGGTCAGCAGGAATCTCCAGGGTTTCACTTTCGGAGGGGAGCAGCGTGTCCCTGGTGGCAGTCCTGTGCAGCAGCCGCCCCTCACTCTGCAGGGACTCCCTGCCAGAGCTCTCCCCGTCCCCATTCACCAGGCCAGGGCTGGCCGGGCCATCGTCCGGCACGGGGCTGGGCACGGGGCTGGGCACAGGGCTGGACGCAGCGCAGCCGCTGCCCAGTGCTGTCCAGACAGAGCGGTCCTCCGGCCGCTCCTGTGCCAGGAGCCCATTGGCCGTGGGCGTCGGTGCCACCGCAGTGCTGCCACTGCCACTGTCCCTGGCACTGCCGCCCGGGCTCTGCAGTGAGGGCTGGCACGGTGGCTTTGCCTGAGCTGATGGTGCTGGCCCATGTCTGCCTTGACATTTAGCAATGTGGAGAACAGAGGGATCCTTCTTCAAGTCGCTGGGATTCAGCGAGCTGGAAACACAAAACACTGATGAGAGAAGAGTTAAACATGGACTCACAGAAAATCCTGGTGTGGGAAATAAGAGAGTTGCACCATATAACCAATTCCTCCCAAAAATCTTTTTGTTCCTGGGTTAATATTAGGAAGTTCAGGACATTGAGACCTGGAATGCATTAAAACGCTTGAAACATGCTTCTCTTACTAGAAACCCAGGGCTCTGTCCATATTGAGCCGTTGTATCCCTATGTGTCTTGAACCCCACAGGTGAGGGAGATTTAAATCGGATATTGGGAGAAATTTCTCCACTGAAAGGGGCGTGAGGCACTGGAACAGGGTGCCCAGGGAAGGCTGTGAGCCACCATCCCTGGGGGTGTTAAATGAGGTGAAGATGTGGCACTCGAGGATGTGGCTCAGTGGTGGTTGCGGCAGGGCTGGGATAACTGTTGGATTTAATGATCTTTTGCAACCTAAATTTTTCTATTCTTAGCTTCATGTAACAGAGTAGGAAACCAAGAAACTGAGAGATGAAGCAATTCACCCAAAGTGTCTTAGGGATTATTGGCAGAAATGGAGCAACACTCACAGTTTCCCATGTCCTAGCCCACTGCTTAAACTAACACACAGACTACAGCTCTTTAATTATAAAAAAGTAATCAAACACTTCCAAGAATATTTAGCACCCCTTTCTTTAGTTCAGAGTACTACAGGAGGACCTTTACATTTTTATCCCATTTCTTCTCCAGTTTCCTTATTTCGCAATGTCCTTTTGTCATGCTGCATCTTTTCTGCAGATCTTTTTCCTCCAAAATTTATCTCTGCTTTAAACACATTATCTCCTGTTCTTGACTGCCCTCTAACTGTTCCTGGTATGGGCCTCCATCTTCTGGGAGGATGAAAACTGCTTACAAACTGTATTTGTGCTCCTTATTTATAGGATGCTTCACACAAATGTTGCAAAAATACTCTGCACTTTTGTGCACACAGATAAAAAATAACTTACACTGGCTTTATCTTTTTCCACCATTTAAATCACTTTTTCTTTAGTCATGTAAAGATTATGCCTTTTTTTATTAAATAAGCTTAACTCCATGATAAAATTAATATACATTTTTCAATTGTCTGCACAGAGTAAAAAGGTTTAATTAACTTTCTGCCATGCCTACCTGTTTGTGGGCTGTACAGAATAATGAAAATAAGTTGTTACAGCTGACAATCCCAGTTTGCAGTTCATGAACATGCTACCTAGTCATTTCAAGAGCACTAATTAAAAGGGAAGCTCAGCTTCATAGAAGACACATTTTATGAGCTGAAGTCATTCAATAGACAGGAATCACCTCCACTGCCACAGCAGAGTAATGCAGACCTCAGCATGCTAATCGAGGAAGTTTCCCACAAGCAGAGATCACAGACTTCAGGAGAATTTGGTTGCTGGACAGGTATTGCTGGCTGTGCCTAAGGAATGATGCTGCCCAAAAGCCACTCAGCTTCCCACAGCCCACACAATGCCCCTGCTTTGAAAGGTCTGTGAGCAGGAAAGTTTTCTTGCGTTCTTTCTAGTTTCCTTTGGTTGAATAATACAGAAGTTCCTGCACAACGCAGCAGGCAGGGGTAGGAGGCAGAAATGCAGGGCTCAGGGGTGGAGGGCACAAGGAACCTGAGGAGTTTTCTTTCAGAAAGGATAAATTTTTTTTTCTAAGGATACTGCACTGTTTAAAAGAGGGGTGATGCTCTGGAGGAAGACTAGGAAACAGTGCGACAACAGGACTGGTGCTGAAAGAACTCCCAGGACCTCCAGGGCTGCACTGATCTCTCTTTCCTTTCCACTGATCTCTCTGAGCCTTTGTCATTACCAAGTGCAATTAGGTCTCTGCCTAATGACAGATGTTTCTTGCAGCTGAAGCTCTGAAATGATTTCTGTTCCAGTGGAACAGAACACTTCTGCAATGCTCAGCTGCTTCTGTAGAAAGGATTGAATTTCACCCATCCTGAGGGGAAATTCTTTCAGTGGAAGCCTAAATGTTCCAGCTCCACAGCAGGTCACGCTCTGCTGTACCCCAGGCATCCACTCCCATGGGGCATCCCCATGGCACTCCAGTATCCCAAGGAAAGGTGAAAAAACCACAGCCAAAACTCCAGTATCCCAAGGAATCGCGAGAAAACCACATCCAGAACTCCAGTATCCCAAGGAAGGGTGAGAAAACCACAGCCAAAACTCCAGTATGCCAAGGAAATGTGAGAAAACCACAGCCAAAACTCCAGTATGCCAAGGAAATGTGAGAAAACCACAGCCAAAACTCCAGTATGCCAAGGAAATGTGAGAAAACCACAGCCAAACCCTGCAATGCTCAACTGTGATGCGACAGTTCCTGAGCTGTTCCTTTGTCAGGGCCTCTCTGGAAAGTCGCTCTCTCAGTACAGAGCAGAAATATTGGGAACTTCTGGTTCAGAGCTCACCAGGCACCTACTCAGAGATGCCTCACCTGCACTGAATCAAAGACACCCCAGAAACTCCATTATGTCAAAGCAGCGCTCACCATGGTTCACTCCTCCCAAAGTTCCAAATGTCTCCCCGTAAACCATGGAATCAAAACTCAACAACACTGAGCTTTTCCACCAAAATCTCCAAGCACTATAAAGCAAACCATTTAGGGAATGTACACCACATCAACACAAATAATTTGTAGAGTTCACCCTCTTCACATAAATTATATAAAATGTTAAGACAGTATAAAATGAAAACCAGTATTTCAGGTTTTTCTATTTTCTATTTACTTATAAAAGTATTCTTTTCTTCTGCAAGAGCGAAAGTATTTAATACTAGCTTCAATGTAAAACTTATTTCAAATTGCTGACTTTTTCCAGGATGTTTTTAAAGCACTGCACGTTTGTTTTTTTGTTCTTTAAAGGAAAATTTGGACTAACGCCTTATGAAAGAGCACACCTTGTAAAGCCCAATCCACAATTTGAAAGCACGTGTGGTTTGGCCATTAAATCCTCTGGCAGGGGCAGGAGTGAGCGCTGCCTCAGCACGGATGTTCCTCTTCACAGCCTCAAGTTCCAACAAGCCCCACCCACAAAGGGAGTTAGAAGCCAGCTCCAAGCCTGTCACCCACCTGCCTCCCTCGAAACGGGTGATGAGGTCCGACACTTTGCCGGACTTCTCCTTGGCGACCCCAGAAACGGCAGCAGGCGTCTCCTCCTCCATTCTTGCTTTGGGATTTGCTAAAGCTCTGTGCCTGGGGGTTTGGTACGCTGCCTTCTGCAGATGGACTGGCTTTGGAGGCACTGCAAACAACAAAAACAACAACCACCAATCAGTCAGATTTCTGTGAGCTGCCAGGACACTGAATCACAGAAGGGTTTCTGTTGGAAGGGACCTTAAAGATCATCTCGTTCCAAACCCCTGCCAGGGGCAGGGACACCTTCTGACAGACCAGGTTACTCTCACACGAGATTTTTGCATAACGAACTTGCTGCAGCAATGAAAAAGGGTTACTCTTGGCTTTAGTTAACCTTAACAAATACAGGGACTTCATACAGTTCTTCATGCACTTTTTGGGATTAGGGATCTTGTTACATGACTTTAACAAGCTACAACATTGGGGAGTTTTCTTGTCTGTCCCTTTGATTTATAGTGTGCTGGAGGAAATACGTGAGGTTTATGATTGCAGGTTTTGTAATAAAAACAAATTAACCACAAAGGAAAGAGCCATACAGTGGAGCTCAAGAGAGAGATTTAAATTGCTGCCCCAAACTCTGGTGCTCTCATTCTTTACCTTATCCCTTGCAACCTCAGTAAGAATCATCAGTGGAAAAGGTATTTGCTTTCAGCTCTAAAGTCCCCTTGCTCACTGAACCTTTGTCTAATTACATTGCTGAAAACCTTCCCCCCGAAAATATTTTTTATTATTCTTGCTTTTCCTCCATCCTCACCATAAGTCCTTCTAATTAGACTGCTAGTGATCAGCCCCTGTTTAATACAGCAATGACTGGAACACAAAAGACAAGGTGACACACAAAGCAACTAAAGTTACAGCACTCAAATGTTTAAATTAACTTAAAGCAGCCCTGCAGCATTTGTGGGCAGCAAAAGCACAGACTGGGCCCAAAAGCTTTCACATTGGAGCAGTGAATGTTCAGCTCCAGCAAAAAAGAGACTTCATGGAAAAGGACCTTAATTCCCGAGAACACAGCTCTGTTCATTCCCATACATATTGTGGGAGAGGTGAAACCACTTGATATGAAATTGGCAAAAACGTTATTGAAAGGCAGGCACAGACTGGCAGGGGCAGGCAATGCCCTGCCAGGGGAACCAGCAGCCCAGGGGCTCGGGCACTGCTCCCCAGGCACCAAACCCCACTGTGCCACGGGCACCGGCCCTCCAGCAGGGACAAACCCCTGCCAGCATGCAGCCACCACGGAAAGGAAGGAGGGCAGGAATTGCCTCTGGGAATCACATGCCACCCGTGTGAGGAAAAAAAGCTCTGGTACAGGATACACAATAGATGGCTGGGGAAAAGCTGTGTCCTTCATGGTACTGGCTCTGGAATATCTTCCTGACTTATCCTGGCAAACCCATGTACCTCAGATATCAGCTTAAATCCCACCACCTAACATTTGACAGGGGTGTTGAAAAAATTCTTGCAAATATACTAATCCTAGACTGATAAACCTGAAGAGACACTCAATTAATGGCAATTTTCCACCTCTATCTTATGTTAAATTTATAGTCAGTATAGGAAGTAATATTTGTCTGTGTTTCCCATAACTTCATTGCACTTAAGTGGGACTGCAGTGATCGCTGCAGTCTGAAAAACACCATGAGACACTATGCAGAAACAAATTTACCACAAAAAGCTTTAGATTTCAATCATATGAACTACAAAGGCTGCTAAATGAAATCATCAGAGGGAGAAGGAAGGTAGTTACTGTAGATCAGATTTTTCACTGTGCACATGTGCACCTTGGTCCTTGGAAGCTTTACATTTATTACCATAGGCCAAAAAAGCAAGTGTGGGGAAGGATGTAGTACAGAGAGATGACTCAGGATGCTGCTCCTTTGGAATAGTTACTTTGCAGCCCTGAAACAAGGGGATTATTAAATTGTGCAGATCATTAAACTGCTCCGGGTCTGCAGGAGCCACAGTCGACTCTCCCGGCTTTTCCTGCGTTGCCCCTTCCCGGGCACGGCCTGGCACAACGAGGCCAGCAATCAGCAGAGAACTGCCCAAGCCCTGATAAGCTCACTGGGCTCACAGGGGCCGTGGCACAGCGGGCAGAGGGCTGGGGAATGCAGGACACACAACCACAAACACAGGCACTGCCACTGCCACCCCTGGGGAGGGATGGACAAAGGGACACCAAGTGTGGCTGCTGAGCAGCACCACGGGAGCTGCCAGAGACATTTCCTGCTCTTGCTCTGTGTAACCCCAGTCCTGTGAGCTCTCCTAGTAATGGACTCGTACATCCCCCCCAGTCTGCTGTGCACCTCCTGAAATGTTCACATCCTCACAAGGATCTACTAAAACTGCTGCACTTGGGGGAGTTAACGCCTGCTGATAAAGCAGAAGTTAGTTGGCAGGTATTTTTGTACTGGATCAACCGGGACGAAAGTCGAATTCTAGGCCATTCTCTGAAAGTGTCCCACGCTTCTGCAGCTGGTACTGAAAAACCACAGCTAAGCAGCATTTCTGTACAATGAGCAATGAGGAACCTCTGGTCAGACTGGACAATCCCCAGGTACTGAAAACCCCTGCAACGGCTTCAGAAGAGAACCACAAACCAAACAGCCAACTCACTTACGCAAAGTATTTTATTCCTTACTTCCTATCAGCATCCAACAGACAGCATTTCCCCTAACAGCTGCTGCTGCAGCTACTCTACAGTTCAGGAACAGTGCAACGGAGAAAGAATCACAAGATCAATGGGAAGAAAAGAATCAGTAGTGTAAAAGAAAAAACCAACCCACAACCCTCAAACCTTCCTGTAAGGTCAGCCTTGTTAACAGGGATTACGGAAAGCAAATTCCATTCATTCTCTCCTCAATGTACTTCTGTAGTGTTTTGTTTTAATCAGATTATTTTTCAGTGTGCGCAGAGCAGGGATCTTAAGGAAAAAGAAAGAGAAAAGAGTGGCAGCACTTAGTAACCTGCATAATGCAGAGCTCTGTTTGAGCTTATAAATACTCTTGTCTCTGCACTGTAGAACTCTGAGCTCATTAGGAGATATGAGCTGCTTATTCTGCCCAGAGAAAACCCTGCCATACCCTCAGGTACTGTTCACCACTGGCCAAAATCAAGATCAGTGCTGCAGTGCCTAGCTGTGCATTCAGCTTTGCATACACACAGCAGGCAGGGTCAGGTGATGCCATGGAAATGGCTCAAAAGGTGCAACCACCTTTGCAGAGCCCAAAGCACAGCAGCAAAAGTCAGTTCTCTCTTGTCTTAGCAAGTATAATGTGTTCAGTGGTTAAAAGTGTTGCTGTGCCTTGACTCAATGCAAATGAAGTTAAAAGTTCCTGTGGTGAGCACCTCCAGCTCTCCTGGCTGAGTCAGCCACAATTACCTCCCTGCTTGCTCCACCGCCTTCAGGAATATCACATGAGCATGGCTGAACAGGTGCCAAAGATTTCTAAACTCAGCAGAGAGAAACAAAAAGCCATCTTCTCTTTGAGATGTGCCTTTCCACCTTTTAGTTCACACCACAACAAGAACCTTGCAATAGTATGTGAAGAGAGAAGACCAATAATAATCAGATGTGTTTTGTTCTCTCATTTGCTCTCTCCACAGGGATAATTTGTGGCTTTGCCAGTTTTTTGATATAAGAGATATTGTAGCATGTTCCTGAAGTACCACCAGGGCTGGAGAAGCCCACCTAGGAATAGCTGTCACCTTAGTTCCACTCGCCTTTAACTCACAAATTTCATTTGCCAGGGAAGGACTGGCTGCATCTCAGACCTTTAAGAGGTCTCAGCTTTTTTTGGCCCAGGTCACTGAAAACTTTTAACCACAGACTGTACAATGAACTGAGGATGGAAGGCAGGATTGCTGCTGCACAGCAGAGGCAGCTGAAACTGCCTGCTGAAGTCTAAGTGTTGAATCTGTTGCCTCATCTCACAGTAGCACAAACCAAGCCATCTTTTGGAGTGGAAATTCATCTCCAACCCAAACAAAAATGCCTCTTCAGCCTCAGCAGGAGATTCAGAAGTACTCCTAGGCTCTCATTAGGAAAATTGAAATGAGCAACTGATGCACAGTGTTGAAGTGACAAGGCACTTCACTGCTTTGTGAAGTGTTGGCATTTCCACATATTTTGCATCCTACAATAGAACTGCCTGGTACAGACAACAGTTCCACTGCCCAGTATTTAGCAATTTAGCATCATAAAAAAACTCATGCAAGAGGATCAAAGAGCAAGGAATAGAAATAGCTAGAAAAAACAAAGCCAATTTTTACATGTCACTCTACATGAATTCTGCTATTGCCAGGTTCGCATCACTGCCTAAATATTTGAAGGTAAGGGAAAATTTCAACTTACTGAACAATTTGCTTCCTCTCTCATAGATCACAGTCATAGTGGAACTTGGGAGTGTATTTTGCTATTTCCTCTGGCTGCCTCCAGCCTGGGTCAGAGCCCTTTCTCGGGGAATGCTCTGCCCTGGTACCAAGGCAAAGCCCCACAGCAGGCACAGACCGTGACCACCCTGCCCCGCAGCCCCTTTGCTCTGCTCTCTCCCTCATCAGCTGTCATCCACTTTTGGGCTTTGTTCCAAATCTGCAAAGACTTTCATGAATCAAACTCTGCTCCAGACAGAAATCTGGCATGTGAATTGCTAAACTGTTGATGGAAGGAATTATCAGGGAACAAAAATTGATGGAAGGAGTTACTGGAGAACAAAAATTGTGCTTTTACTGACACTGTATCAGACAGGTTTTTTTAATCTCCTTTAAATGTCAGAGAGAAAAAATGAAAATTAAAAGCAAAAGTTTTATACTGGATTGCATACAGAATTTTTTTCACCTGACCTAGCTAACCTGAGTGAACTGTTTCCAAATAATTAAACTCTTTCTCAGAGACCAAGTACAGACAAAAGTACAGGGTTCACTTGAAGTGCAAGATTTTGAACATTTTTCCTCTATATTAACGCTCTAGTTCCCTTACTAAAGCAAAGTTTACTGAAAATGGCTGTACCACACTTGCATCGTAACCTCACAATCATGTTTACATCTCTCATTTTAATTATTTATTATTAATTATTATTTAATACATAATATATTAATATAGAAATATATTAATTATTTCATTATTAATTGTTTTGGTAGGTTAGGTGAAGGTCATTTTGCAGTCAGTCCCTCCACAACCAAATAAATTGGAATTACAACTGGGGTCTGTCATCTTGTTCCCTTTTCCCTATGAAAAGACCCTTCGTATTTACATGACTGGAACAACCATATGGAAAAATATTTCCTGCTGCTACAAATCAAAAACGTTTCTGCGCCTCTGTATGAAAATCTTTTACAAAAATAGTGACCACTTTGAAACCAATAAATTAGGGCAATCTAGTCTGCTTAGAGCATTGAGACTCCCAAATGCCTCGCATTGACTCTGGTGTGTTTGGCTTCCATTCCAGAAAACGCCAAACAAAGGATACCCTGTAAAACTTCCCTCTGCTGCACATATTTAACAGCAATAATGGAGAGGGACCCATGGACAGAGGAGACCCAAGCTGCTGTTTACAAGAGGAGCATTGAATTCCATCCACACAGCTGTGTTTCTCAGACTCCACTACTTCTGGCTGAGGAACGTTTGGAGCACTCAATATTGACAAACAAAAGGAAACACGGCTGGGAACAGCAACAGCAGCTGTGCAACTGCTCGAATGAATGGGCTCCAACGACATACAGCTCCTCATTTATCTAAGAGCTGAAATTTTATAATAACTGTGTTGGCTTTCTTTCTGAAAGGCTTAAAATCCTTTTATGGATAGCACATTTCTATTTATCCATTAACGAGTCCTAAAATATTTTTCCTAGGAAGAACACATGTTCTCTTTTTAACTTCGCTGTGGAGAATTTGTTCCAGAGACCTAGGAAATGGTGCAGAAAGGCTACTCAATAAGTAATTTTTACACAGGATTGGCAAAAATATCTTGGTCGAGTTCACAATACTGGCAAAACTTCTATAAAAACAAACTATATGTAAAAAAAAAAGCTTAATTTTGCTCTCATTCTCCAAAGCTAAACAAAACTTTTTGCTCTCATTCTCCAGAGGTAAAAAAAACTTTCTTGACACCCCAAAAAATTTATTCCTGTCCTTAACTCTAAGATGAACTCAGGAGTGACGGAGAATTCCTCAAGGTGCATTTTTCCATTGAGTGATGCACCAATTGTTGGCTGCTCTCCATCGTGTGTGATTCTGGTTTTTAGATGTGATTTGGATGTGCTCCAGTACTGGGTTGGTGTGGCCAGGTTCTGGTAGCTGGGGGCACTACAGGAGAGGTTTCTGGGACCAGAAGCTTTGCCCATGTCCAGGGGAAGCGTGAGATGAGGCACAGCCTCCCTGCAGGAATACCTGTGGCGCTCACCTTGTGGCTTGGCAGCGGGAGCAGCGCGCGGGGCCCGACCGGGTGGCACAGTTCCATTTATCCCCCGTGCGGCCCCGCTGCACCCGCGTTGCTCCCCAAGCCGGGCTGGGACACCCCCCGAGCACGCCCTGGACACGATCAGCGACTGCGGACAGATGCTGCTGCCTGAAACACAAACACACACAAAAACAGTGCTAAATATAAGGCAGAATGACTACAAGCACATTTATTAACAATTCTAACAATTCCCTGCAGAAAGTATTAAAATATTTAAGAGTGCCTCGTCCTAAAACAGTCTTTGCCTTTCACTGAGGTTTATTGTGTTGTTTAAACCTTGAGGAGCTGGATATTAAGAATACACTTCCATCACGACTGGCCTAAGCTCTTCTACAGGAACATGATAATCTTCAACAGAGTCTTCCCTATTTGAATTGTTGCTTGTTCAACAGAACTGTAGAAAAACCAGCATTTTTGTTCTGCCGTTCTATTTGTGTGTTCAAAGTGTGTACAAAATGCTATACATTCAGAACATTTATTTCCTTACTGATGGTAGGAACCCAAGGTCAGATAAATTGATGGTGTCTTTTTTGGTAGGAAAGGGTCCTATTACAAGTATTAAAGAAAAAAAAAAGCACAGCACAAAGCCAGCTGATTCTTTCTTAGCAGAATGGAATTTAGTCTCATTCAATATGCTGTTATTAGTAAGAAATCTGGAAGAAAATATAAAGAAAAACATATTCAAACAATGAAAACTGTAACAAAAGCACTTATTAGGATGTGATTACAGAAACCAGAACCATGCACTCCTGTTTTGGTGTGTGAACGCAATTGGTTCTCTAAACACAATCAAAAAGACCAGGCTGATGGTGCAGGCACTTGTACCAGCAGGTTTTCCTTGTCTCCACCAGAGAGCTGACAGGCTGAATTTCCCTTTCCTCCAGAATCCCATACGATACTGCAGCAGTTTACACTCTCACTGGGCAATCCTGAATTCAGAAACAAATTTAAGCAGAGTGACTCCTGGGGGATCAGTATAATGCACAAGCTGGGCAAGCAATTGTACACAATTTATAAATCTATATTCAGAGCACTTACAAGTTTGCAGTGAGGGTCAAAGTATGAAGCCTTAGAGCTTTTTGAAAACTCATTTGCTTGCAGATTTGTCAGCCAACATGCTGCAAAACCCACAGCTCCTGAGCACAGCTCAGGAAGGGGGACTGCTGTGCCAACTGCTCAGGCTAAGGCTAAAAACCTCCATTGGAATGGAACCTGATTTATTAAAAAGATTTCCTAAGAAAACGAGGTTCTGCTGTGGCCAGAACAGGAACTTGTTTTTCACACACAGCTTTCTCAGGGCCCTCGCTCACGCCTGCTGGGGTTTATCGCTCAGATCTCGTGAAGCCCAGCCTGAAATAGAGCTGCTGCTGCTGAGAGCTGCTCTGTGCTCAGCCACTGGTCCCCGTCCTTGTCCCCTTCTGCTCCAGCTTCTGCTCCTGGCTCCATTCTCGCTCTACATTCCCTGGGGCACTGCCCAGGAGAGAAGCAGCAGACACTTGGCAGGGGGAGGCTGGAGCAGATTTTGGATGGGTCTGACCTCACAGCCACCCTGGCATAGCTGCTCGCACAGGGGAACAGCAGGAACACGGCTGGAAGGGCCAGGAGTGCTCCTCTCAGCAGCAGCCCTTCCTCAGACCTGCCTGAGATCATTCAAACCGAGCCCAGCTCCTCGGGCAGCAGTTCAGAGTCTCCTTCTGTGTCATTTATACACACACACACAGCCTCAGTACAGTCCCACAAAACCAGCAACAGCGGAGAGCAAACTGCCAATGCAAAACCATCAGGTGGCCTCGAGAATCAATTTTGTTGTCAGCATCATGTGCCCCCCACCAGACTGGCAAATATTTGCTTTCAGTGGGCAAAAGCCCTTTTGTAAAGCTCATCTGCTGTAGTACAGAACAGCAACACACACAACACAAAAGGGTGCTTCCCTGGAATGGCATTTTTGCAACTTCTTGCAGGAAACAAAAGCTCCAAGAGGTATTCTGACCCAAGATGTGCTCTGGCTTCACACCAACAACTCAGCACATGGGGCTGGGGGGAAGCAGAACAATCTCAAATTCATTATTGTTGTGCAAGCCATTAAACAAATCCTCTCTCCTCTCTGGGAGCCCTATTTGCTCGAGAGGGACACGCTGCAGACATTTAACCTGTGTTTCACACTAGGATTCTGTTAATCATGTCACATCCTTGAGCCATGCAAAGCTGGAAGGGAAAAAGGCCATGGAAATCCAGCCAGAGCACACTTCTGTACAAAACTGAGCAGCCAGGTTCTTTGGGCAAAAAGCATCCTTTAGCATCTGTGGAAATCCGAGTTTCTACCAGTGAACAACACCACCTTCCAGGTGGTGCAGACGAGAAAATTGCGGCAGAAACACAAACTTGTGGTGAAAATTCCTGTACCTAGTGTATTGTATGCAAGTATTATAATATAATAATACATTTAATTCATTTTCAGTTTAACTAAGCGCTAAAACAGTCTGCCTTTTCAGAACACAGCTGGTGCCCCATAAATACAACGTAAAATCCCATTAGCCAGGCAAAAAGGCAGCCGTGCTGCAAAAACCTGCAGCTTTTATGGGGCTGAAGCAGAACCCCACTGGGATTATTTCTGACCTGGTTAAAGAAACACTTGCATACTTCTGCTACTCCTATGTGTTATAAAAACTGAGATATTTTACCTGAAGTCAGAAATGCCAGGCACAACAAAAACTACCCCAGTTACTGTGCTGACAAGGTACGTGATTCATTCCCCCTCTTACAATCAGGGATGATTAAATACACTGGAGAGGAGAGAAAGGTGGGGAAGGATTTCAGAAATGTAAGGATATCAGGGTTTGGGATACTTCTTTTTTTTTTTTTTTTTTTTTTTTTTTTTGTTTGTCTCTCTGTCTTAAAATTTTTCCCCATTCTAGTTGCTGGGAGGTGATAATGGGCAAGTAATTAGTTGCTGGGAAGCTATAATGGGTGGACGATCAAGAGAAACAAACGAGCCAACGACAGTGCCTGGCCCCGAGGTAGGCAGGGGAGCAGGGTACCAGTTGTTTCAGTTTTTTCCTGGCTTCTGGGGAGAGAGGAAAGCGCGGACGAAGCTCTGGGACAGACGGCCACCACTCCAGGTTGTTCGCTTCTTGCTGCAGTTTTCTACCTGTCTTAAGGGGGAGAAACCCAGGACCCCGAGTATTTCTTACATTTTCCTATTCTAAAAGA
>VYZT01061439.1:4217-17174 GCA_013400735.1 Pomatostomus ruficeps
AAAAAAACCCCCAACTTAAATAGGTTTTCAGAAAGATTTCTCTAGATACCTGATAGGTGTGAGAAATTATTCAGGGTAAGTTCTGTGGGAAATACAAGAATTACCACCAGCAGCTGTTCACCAGCACAGACATAGGTAAGTGGGAAAGGGACCGTTATACAAGGAGCCACATAGTCCAGATTCATCAGATTGCAAGAGTAACTTTGGTAGCAATTAGCAGACATGTGGGGCTCAAGTGTACTTGGAGATTCTCAGGACAATCAGCATATAATTTAATTGAAAGAGGCTCGTATGCCTCAAAGATGAAGCAATAAATCGACACTACAGGAGGCATCTGAGAGAAAGAGCTAGGAAAATGCAGTGTCCTCCCCTGTGGACACAGCCCTTCCCAGGAAGGTGTTGCAGATGGAAGTGCAGCAGGACAATGCCCTGTGCTGAGCCACGGAGACTTTCATGTGCTGCTGTCTGCTCTGGCCTGGAGTAGATGCTGCTTACTTAAAGTCAAGCTTCGTCACTGTGGTTATACTGGCATTGTCACAAGAACTTGGAAACAACAGGAAATCTAAAGAAGACTGTGAGCATGGAGATAGCGCACAACCACCAAGTGGACATTTATAAAAGCAGACTGCATCCTGTCTGTCTAATAGAAACTTATCTGACATATGTAGATTTCCTGCAATGTGTAACCCTTTCTGTGAAGCAACAGACAGTTTTCCAGTGTTTTCCTGATGGATTGCTGCTCACTCTTCAGCCTTTCCTTTTCAATTTCTTTAGTCCTTATGGCCTCTTATATATCCAAATGAAGATATATTCTAATACCAGAGATTCATTATATTGCTAGAGAATTAGCTGAGCTATTACAATTCCAAATCCATGTAACATGTTATTATATACTGGTCTTTGCTCAGAAAACCTTCTGGTCAGGTTTCAGTGGCTTTGAGCCTGACAAATGGGTGTATTTTTTCATGGAGTTAAATTATATGGACAACAACATGAGGGATGGATTTTGGATCACCTAAGAAATTTTACAGTTCTTGTACTAGGTGCTCTCATGTGCGACATGCAGATAAGGGGGCTTCTGGCGGTAGCAATTCCTTGCTTGATGCATTATTGCCAAAGCAATTACAATACATCCTAACATTAGAAAGCAAGGCTGGTTTCTGTTGGAACATTCGCTCAGGAATTCCTTCCTAGATTTCAGTTATTTTGAGATAAGGGAAGAGAAAGAAAATACATTAAAAGTGTGTGCATATATATATATACATACACACGTGTGTATGAAGTATGTTTGTATGATGAACTACTAATTCATGAAGTGTTCAGGCGAGAGCTGAACAAAGGCCTGTATGAGCTCTTTCCTTCCCTGCAGACATAAATATTCTCTGGTTGTTCATGATAAAGATGCATGCACTTACCTAAGCCAGACAGACTAAAGAATTGCTTCCTCTCACTTCTTTCTCCTTACTGCCCAGCACCAGTATTGGTGCAGAATAAACGCTATTTCTAGATGAGGGCACTTTGTTTCCCTCTCAGTTCCCTGCTTCTTGGTTCCCACATGTCCACCAAAGAAGACCTGACCTTCCTAAGGGATCCCTTGCAACTTCAATCACAAGACTGAAGGAGTGTGAAATAGGTGAACTTCTGGGCTGAGTGGAGTGCTTTTAAAGCATATTCATTCTGTGGAAACACCAAAAAGTCCCCCAAAATGCAGTGGAGGACATCTGTTTAGGAGTCAGTACTGCACAGAATACAGATGCTTTATAGCTGGTTTAGATCCAACATGAGAAAACCAGAGCCCTAAAGCCTGAACCTGAGGGAGCAAAGTTAACCAAATGGAATGTTTGTTTATGGCTGTGCACTCACCAGCCCCATTCCCTTCTTAAGTTAGAAATTGGGTAGCTTGGATGGCCTTTTATGGTGCTGTTTGAAAATATTCTGAACTTCGGGGTGATATTTATTTTTCCAGTACCCGATACCAAAAATTATCCCACAGCAGCTCAGCAAAGCAGCTGATGATTCATCAGGAACGTAACTTTGCTTCTCAAAAAGATAACGTGTGGTTTGGTTCAGAGTTAATGAGATCCTTTCCAACGCAGAAGCTGTCAACAGCACTGACATACATTTACAGTTACAAAAACATATAGTCTTGTGGTTGGTGTTTTTATTAAATAGAAACCTCATTTTCTACTGTAATGAGGAAAAGGCACTATTTTATTGCCACTAGTACCTTTTGTACTCAAAGTGTTAGAAGCCTTTTTATTTAATTATTATTTTATACACAACGTGTCTGTTCAGAGGTTACAAAATGGTGCCACTTAATGCCAGGACTGCTGCAGCCATGATAATATGCAATAATATATTTAAAAAACAGATACCCTTGTTCCTAGTCATATTTTATTGCCTTCTGCATCTTGCCTATCAACAGTGCTTCATTTAGAAGCTGGAGAATGTTCATTAAAGGATCATTCAAGTAATGATTTGAGTTTTGCTCCAGCAGAAAAAGAAACCATAAAATTTAGGACCTTGAAAAATATTAATCCTTGTCAGATATATCAAGTATTTATAGTGCATGCAGATGTTATAAAAATAACTGTATAGTTTTTCAAAACAGTTTCTAGATTTTAAAAATATAATCTTGCATGTGCCCCTGTCCAGTGGTGTGGTAGGTACTGGAGGGCTCTCCTGGGCTCTTTTTCCATGCTGCTGCTAAAGCCTGCATCTGCACAGCAGGCACTGGGATACTGAGCTGTGGTGCTCAGGGCCTCCAGCAGCAGAGTAAAATCCAGAGGTGGACAGGCTCCAAGTATCAGCATTTTTTAATATTTCTCTGCAGTCAGAGAAATAGTCTCTGGAGCTGGAAACTTTGGTTTTCATTAGCTGACTGCTTGGATTCTTACACAGTTCAGTTGCTCCATGATCTGCAGCTTGCAGAAAATCACCCTATATACTGAGTCAGAGTGAAGTGGGAGTCACTGGCAATGCACAGCGCGCTAACGAGGTCAGGTGGAAGCAGCACGTAAGTTGTTCTTACAGTGAAAATGTTCCTTATAATAATGGCTTCCTCAACCTTCTTAGAGACTTGTTTAGCATGAAGGTCAAGTATGAGAAGGCCACTGTTGTGGACAATGCTCTTGTGTTACAGTACAAGGTGGTAAAATTAGAGGTTTTCAGGTCTTGGGACCTAGTAATTTGTTGCACTCAAACCCAAATGTTGTAATCATCTGTAGCATCTTGCATGTTTGCTCCTACCTGAGCCTGGAGCAGGCACAGAAACAGGCATCTGGTGGGAGGTGCAAAGGGGCACAGGGGCAAAGTCAATGGCAGCTGGCTTGAGCCTTAAAAGCCTCAGCTGCAGATCTGCCACCAAACTGTGCGCAGTGTTAAAAATCCTCTCTGAGTGATTAGACAGGCCAGGTACATATCATAGGTACCATTTACTGTGGGGTGCACCAGTTTTAAGTCTCCATCAGTACCCATTCCTCATAGAAGGAAGCTGGCAGTGCCCCCATATTCAGGTTTATGCAGTGGCTTCCATTAGAGCTTCATCCTCTTACAAAACGTCTGGATTTGGCACACCACTAATGACCTGAGCGGGATGTGTGGGATAAATGCCTTCTTAACAGCACTACAGGAAACTACCCTTACATCATGTTGTAGGTTTTTAAACAAATAACTAATTTGTGTCTTGTGTCTGTATAAAAGAACAATATTGACTGTGCCCAAGTATTTTCAGACTTGATCTGATTTCATAGCTAGGATCTTTTTTGTGTAATGTAAGAGGCTTCACATAATCACTCTTTTAAATCTACAGCTTATGTTTGACAAGTGGGTCATTGGTTAATGGAAGTAAGTAAATCCAGCTGTTTATCTTTTCAGTTAGACCATGCACTTTCTGTATGCTCTTGTCTGCTCAGAATGGAGACGTGTACATTTTTAATGGCCCTCCCTCTATTTTAGAGTTGGACGTGAGCTTTATATTATATTTCATTCCTTCCCTACATTCAAATAAAAAAAAGTCACAGTATTACTTCTGCTGGTATCCCACCTGATCCACAAATTTGTGGCAGCAGTTGTGGTACTATTAATTTAATTACTATGTGTGATTTTTTAAAAAGTTGTTAATTTGACTTCATAAGGAAAATTTACTGTTATACATTGCTTAAAAGTTTTCTTGGTTTTTTATTTCTTCTACCTAAGCCCCCACTGTTTCTGCATGTTGCTCTCAATATGTACCTTCTACTAAAGCAGACCAGCAATAGCTTTCTCCCAGCTAGCTTTAACTCTTAACATTTTTCCGGTAATATGAAATTTCAGGGTTTCAGAAATTGCTATGTAAGCCTTCCGTAGGGTCCTAGCATCTAAATAAAACACTTGCAGCACTAGGTTAATAAAGTGCTCAAAGTATTAATGGAAACTTTGTCTAACAGGTCAAGCTCCAAAAGTCCTCTTAGGAGGACTGTCTGCAACGTAATTTTTGTGACACAGTTTTCAAGTATTCTAATTTTTTTAAAATTCAGACTACTAATATAAGTGTAACATGATTAAAGCTGTCCATGAAAATTAATTTTCCTCTTCATTTGAAAGCTATTTTATTAATAAAGACTTAGCATAAACACTAAGATGATAATGACCATTGACTTGCCAGGGGAAAGAGTCTGTTTTCCATCAATATGTGAGAAAACTAAAACTTTCAGATTAGTAAGAGTATTGTGTTAAGTGGCAATTAAATTATACTCACAGAACACTTTCTTGCTCCGAAATGCTCTAGTACTTGCAAATAGAAACTATTACTTTACAAGTGTGTTACAGGTCTAAATTCTTAACAGCAAGTTGAAAAGTATGTGTGTAAGAAATTCTCAGAAAGTAAAGAGCAGAATTCCTCAGATGTTTGCACTTGGCAGGGAAGGAGCCTGAAATAGCTGAAAGCAAGTCTATTTGTCTATGGGAAGACAAACTTCTGTTTAAAAATGTTGTGTGTAATACATGTATTTGCTCTAACCCAAAGAGGAGGCACTCCCTGATTTCTCCGTGAGCTAGAGATCACAAGCAAATCCTTGGCAACCTAGTTTTTCAGAGGTGCTAAGATGCCTCAGGGATTTCGGCTCTTTGGTGTGTTAATGGCAGCAATGTGTCACACGAGGTGTGCGAATTTTGGCTGTGATGCAGCCTTTAAAAACAGGTGTCACTTCTTGAGGTGGCTGCGTGTGAAGATGCATGCAGCTCAGGGGGCAAGCACTGCAGCCCATTCCTCTCGGCCAGGATGGAATGAGGTGTAATTAGCTAAGGACAGTATGTTAGCTGGACAATAAGTATGCTGGGGACTTGTCTGAGGGAAGGAAACCAATTTAATCCAGGTTCTCTGCAGGTGGCTGAGGAAGGAAAGTGGAAATTGCCCAAGCCTACAAAGGATTATGCCTAACAAAGGAAGAGTGGGAAAGAATGGAAGAAAGAACAATGGTGAAACCTCAGGTGTGGAAGAAATCTTGAGATGAAAAGGAGGAGATACTCATTTAGTTGTAGCAAGTGGAGAAGAGAGATTGGATTTGTTTAGCTGCAGAGCTGGAAGTACTGAAAAGATTAGAAAGCAACCCATGGAAGAAAGGATGGAGATGCACCACAGTGGTGTTGAGGACAAAGCTTGTGACAGTAAGTGTTTTGAGGAAGCTGGTCATAAGAGCAGGGCCTGTTTCTCTGCTTATGAAATGAGGAAAGCTGACAGAAATCAGTTTCTGTAAAATGCTATGAATGTCCCAGATAAAAAGCAGTTATCAGGAGAAAGGGGAAAGTTGCATACAAACAGAAAAGCACACCACTTTCTGTGTAACTTCTTGGCACTCGCCAATTTGATGGGCAACAAGACAGCTTGGCTCTGAAAGAGAATGATTTGTAGTGCACCGTAGGGTCCTGAGGAAACTGTAGAGTATTTTGCAGCAAGGCACTGGGTTCCTGGGCTGGGGTTTGTAATCACAGAAATACTCACACACTACTGAATGACTTGGCAGTGTGATTTTGATCCTGGTCAGGCATGAATGCACTCTGTATTTCTTTCACATTAGCTAGAGCATGTAATACTGTTTATGTTGGCTTTTTGCTGGATGTGGGAGGACAGACACTTAATTAACAGTTTCCTGGGACAAAGTAACCCCTTCAAATCCTGGTTTGTAAAGATCCAGTCTTTGTCAGGTGGTTGAAATATTCTTGTTCCAGTAAAATTTAATAGAGCATCTGCTGGAATCATTACTTTTTTGTGCCAGCCTTCTCCCTTCCTCTTCAGCAGTGGTGAGCATCTTGGGCAGGTCAGACAGGTCTATATCAATAGACTGAAATGCCTTCAAAGTGTATTGCTAACGTTTTCCCTGTAGAGCAATAAGAGGTACATCAGAGATGGAGATTGTCCACTCCCACATGATTTTATCATCTTTTTACCTCTCTGCCTTGGGGCAGACACCCCTCCTGAGCCCCAAGAAAGCCAAAGATTCCTCAACAGCTGAAAATACTGTAAAGAAATGCTAGACTTAGTCTCTCACATTTCCAAGCCCTTCCAGGCTTTTACCATTTGTAACTTGTTTTGCTGGTTTAGTTTAAGATACGAATGTCTGAAGCTCTGAATTTTCCCAGTGGTAACAGTCATAAACTGTACTCTGTAGAAACATGAAAATCCCAAATCCTTCTATTCTAGAACACTAATCTCACTTTCATTTAATTCAAGTTTTGTCATCCTCTGAAAAAATGTAGGAATCCAGATTACCTGAACATTTTTGATGTTTTTATTTTGGCTTTCCATAGTCTTTACCTCTGAACTCTGACAAAACAAGCCTAGAAAACTAGTTAACACCTCGGTGCTAATGGACGTGGTAATGGTACATCCAGAACAGCTCCAGCCAAAGAATTCCATGTAAATGAGCCATGAGTCAGTCTCCAGTCTCAATTCCTTTCATCCAGTATTAAAGACACGGGAATCCTTACTCAAAGCATTTATTGATCACAGGTTTTTAGATGAGATCAGCTCCACAAGGTGTGTCTGAAACTCTGCTTAAGCCCAGTCACTGAAAACAAAGGTAACAGACAGTAAAGAACTCCAAATTTTGGGTTAGTATGGAGTTAATGGAAGTAAAAATTTCTTCTCTTTGGAACCATTCGGTACTGAAGTATTTCCTGCTCTTACGGGAGCTTTTTGTTATGTAGAAAGTACTAGATAAAAAATGTTCCGGCTATTCGGTGTGAACTTCTTATGTTTTAAGTAAGGAATCCTTTGATGTATACTGAAGAATGCTTCTATCTAAATAGGAATTTGGGGAGTTAGTTTATTCTTTTAAGCAGCTGGATTTAGCTAATTGGATTTAATAAATGTCCACTAAACCAATTTATTAATTTTAATCTCAGAATTAATATTAAAAGTACACAACTAGCCTTAAAATATCTTATTCAAGGGTTTTTGAAATCCTGTTCCTGTGAACATAAGTCCTTGTTTTGCAGACAGTATTTGAACCTTGAATTAATCCTTTGATTTCTATTTGATTTCTACAGTAACTATAAAAGGTCACTGCAGTGTTTCTGAAGGAAAATACCCACAGTCTGTGGCTCTACAAGATGTCTCTCTTTAGCAATCAATTCATGCACTAATGGTCAGATTGTATTTGCAGCTCATAAGACTAAATTTTCAAGTATGCTTAGCAGACAAAGACTCCAAGATTTATTTTACGCTTCCTCACAGGCACAGAACACTCCTTAAAATGTTAAACGTGAGCTCTGAAATATAAATATGTCTGTATATTTAAAAATAGACTTGAATTGTCTCATAGGGATGCAGTCCATGCACATAGTGTAACTGGGACAGCCCTCTTTTTTTTTTTTTTTTTTCCCTCTTTATCTGTGTCTCTCCAGGGAAGGCAAATAATCAAGACTTTGCTTAAAGTGGCAACACTAGAACCCCCAAGGGTGGGAAGCTCATTCTTTTGTCTACAGGATGTCTGGAGTGATAAGTAGCTGTTTTAATACAACTCATGCAGTGTTTCTTTGTCCTAACAAAATTATCATTTGCTGTTTGGTATAGTGAGTTTAAATGCAGCATGCTCAGAATTATAAGGTATAGGATGAGGTGGCAGGATGGAGGTGGGACAATTTATTCAGTGCTGTGTAAACAAAGAAAGCCTATAAAGTTACAGTTTTGAGTTTTTACCTGAAGTGATTTTATGCCACACTGTTTGCCTTTGGGTTGATCAGTGCTGTTGACAGTGTGTCAGCAAAATAGGAAACATGGGTTCTGTGTAACCCAGGTCCACTTGAAACTTACCATGCACCACATCATGTCTGATATATGTTTGCTGCGTTAATAACACTGCTGTTGCTGATCCTTTTGTGGATGTTTCTGTGTGATATGTTATCATCACAGGTTAGAACTGTGCTCTAGTTTAGACTGGCACAAGCCAGTGCTCTCTAAGAGACATTCAGGCGCAGATACCTCACTTGTACTTCTCACAGATAACATACAAATCTAGATCCCCTAAATCTTCTGTTCCTAATCTACTAAATGCAACTTTAGAAATTAGGCTGATTCTGACACAGCCTAATTAAGTATGCTCATGGTTATACCCATCTTACTGAACCTTCTAATGCTGGGAATAAAGTATGTCAATGTAACTTAATGAATTGTGACTTCTTGAACAACCAAGACGTGCCCAGGACTTAACTGAGTAACTTCTTTTAGCTCTTCCCAAACTTTCTTCCTGATTTGCTTTACTCATTTATTTTCAAATTCACTGTTGGCCAACTCCTTCAGGAGAAAGAGCCTGTTTCTGCATGGGTTTCTAATAAACACACACACTTAAGCACTAGAATTAACTGATTTTAATCTACAGTGTGTAAATCTGTGACTTTACGGAATTCTGTTAATCTTTGTTGTGCTAAAGGAAGACTATAAGAATACTTAAATTAGAAAAGCAGATGACATTGCTCAGGAATACTACTTTCCAAAAGTTATTGCTACCCTTCCAACTGTTTTCTGAAATCTAGTCTCAGGGGTTTTTTTCCCCAGTGGAAAAAACTGTACTTATGACAGGAATGTTCATGAGACTCCTCAGAAAAGTGATGTACATGGCCCAAAATAATTATACTTGCATGGTGTTTGCTGCAGTTTGTAGCTGGGCTCTATTCTGAGAAGACTGCATGCAATATCACACTAAATCCTTCACAAGCTTGAACATGAAGAGAGATGTCAGAGATGAAGGATGCTCGCTGGCCACTCTAGGGTTAAATGTGTTTTTCTTAGTTTCACTCCCTATTGCTCCCACCACCCTGAAGTTATCCAAGTGGTGGGGAATTTCTACAATCATTAATTGTATTTATAGTTTGGCTATGTCACATGAAATACTCCCTAAAACTCTGTGTGGGTGTGCTTTCTAATCCCCTCACAAATGTATCAGCAGAAGTCTCTAGCCTGGCCATCACCTCTGCTATCAGAGGCTGTACATTGATCTCTTCTTATCATCATTAAAATATTTATAATTTATTTCCACATTAGCTGCCTAATATAAGTTTCTGGCTCGAGTGTGCCTGAGGTCTTTCTAACACTGCATTTTGGGCTTTTAGAGGATTTTGCTCTCAGGCACTATAAATTAGGCTGAATGGCCTTTCTACTGCAGTAAACGAGGCTTAGAGTAAGTAAAGAGAGAGGAATTAAAAACAAAAGCTCTGAAGAGGAAGGAGCAAACAGATTTTGGAGAATGATGTTTAGGCCTGTTCCAGTACTTGCTGGTGTTCTCTCTACCTGGTTAACCTCAGCAGAAATCAAAGTACTGGAATGCACGTGATGTGGCAGGGTGGTGCTTTTTGCACCTCTGTATTAGGATTCAAGGTTCACCTGGGACTTGCTGTGTGGCTAGCATGGCATGGGAGCAGGTAGTCCTGAGAGGATGTGACATCTCCATCCTTGGAGATTTTCAAGATTTGGATTGATTACAATCACGTCACCAGGTGTGACCTGATCTGATATTGGTGATGATCCTGCTCCAAGTGGGAGATTGGATTGGATGACCTCCATAGGTCCCTTTCAGCCATTGCCTCTGTGGTCTCGGTGCTGAAGATCTATTACATCAGGTTTTGTGGTTTTGTAATTCCACCCTTCGGCAGTAATTGCTTTCCTGGCTCTATGCGTAGCTTAGTCAGCATATCACTTGTGAGTACCACGTTTCGGTACTTTCAGCATACCACAGGTGAGGCTTTTTTATCAACACCAATGCTGCTTTTTCTTCCTCAGATCAGTTCTCTATTTGTGTGCCTAGAGCATGTAAAAATCTATAAAGGCAGCACACATGTACGGATGCCTGATAATAGCAGCAGGTTTCCTCTTTCTTTGAGACCTCTTAGCTTAGAATGATGGAAAGTGGGAAGAAGATGCTGGTGGCTTCCAGCATGTAAAGACAGGAGTTGTGCTTGTGGGCCACACAGTGCCCAGAAACAGAGATGTAAGTAGAGGGAGTGCCATGCATATGGAATCCATATTGCACCCAGAGCCCCCCAGGCTGTGCTAGATCAACTGAAGCACACTGAAACCTGTGCTTTCTGAAAACCAGTGCCAGGCTTCTTTTGCTGAGGCCTGGCTCAGCCCCCATAAAGGTAAGGTACTGTGTTGAGGCAGCATGTGTTTTTCTGACCTTGAATCCTAATACAGAGGAAAGAAGAGGTCTGAAGCAAGGCTGTTGTCTCCTCACCTGCACTTCTCTTCTGTACCTTTGTTGGTACATGTTTTAAACAGTTTTGGAGACTTCAATAAAGAAGCTTCTGTTCTTTGCCACTGGTGAAGAAATAAAAATATTTTTATGAGTTAGGGTTGCAGAGTGTTCTACTGCTTGCTGCCTAGCAGAGCAGGTAGGGTTATGTCTGGCAGATAAAGACCTGCTATAGATTATTTTTATATTCTGTCACCACATAACATTTCTGGCGTCTCCATATTCTTGAGTGTTACTAAGACACTTACTGGCCTTTTTAGCAGAATGTTTTTTGTTGCTTGTTTTGAAAAAAGGGTCAAGGGCAGCTTCCTCCAACTGCCAGATGAATGGAACATTTTTCAATGAAGCGTGCCAATTGCAAATGTCCATAGATTTGTTACTGAAAGATAAATTTGAGTATACTTGAAAACCTGGCAGAAAGAAAATAAGTAAGATCCCCTGTCTTGATGTTCAGAGGACAGTGGCAAATTGGCAGACTAACTCGAGCCTTGGTAGAGATGGCTCTAAAATATGTGCTAATGTATACATCTGATTTAAATCCAAGGAGTTTCTCAGCAGTCCAAGTGCTGTGCAGTTGGTGTTATTGATTGTATTCACCTTATAAGGTCTCTGTGAATGGTCTATATTACGTATATAATCATGTAAACTAAGCTTTCAGTAAAGTGTTATTTCAGTTTGGAAGGTTAGGTAGGATTAGTTAAAATTTCATTAAGTCTCTTTGTGCAGAAAAAATCTGAGGTATAAACCTGATCAAACCCATACTTCAGAACTTCTGAGTTAAGATACCAGCATGTGTCTCTGAGAACATACCAGAAATACTCACATGGCTTTTGTTTGACCAACCATCTTAAAATTATTTTTAAAAGAGAGTTGGATTTGGGGGCATGTATTTTTTAAGATGTTAATAGATCGGCCCAAATATTTTGCATCTAACTGCCTTCAGGTTATACAGATCTGTTTAGAGACTGTGCCTATAGCCACCTTTGTTGGTTTCTGCTTAGAGAAAACAATTTGTAAACAGCTGGATAGTCTGTTTTCCTACTGTGGTAGAAGTGTGGGTTTCAATGCACTATTGGGACACGAGGGTAGGTTTTGACCACAGTGAAGTTCAGATCTGCTCCTTAGGATGACCAGCATTGATCTGTGGTAATGTCAAACTTTGAAGCACAATGCTATTTAGGCAAAGGGCAATATGCAGAAATCATAGAGCTTTGCAGAGGGAAAAGGACTGGGGAGGGTGCAGAAACCCTTCTAGAAGAAGGGGAGGAAGAGATGAGGGTTGTGTGATTGGTGGTGCTAGCAGTGCCAGAAGTTCAGTGCTGCTGCCTTGGCAGGTCTCTTCCCTTCTTTTTTCTGATCCAAGCAAGATTTTAAAGGAGGTGCCATCAAATATTTTTTCTGTGTAAGCCTGAGAGCAGGAGAATGCTGGAAATGTGCAATGCAGCTTGGCCGATGTTGTACTGTGCTCTCCAGTGAAGTTGTAAGCAAGGATACACAGCTTGGTAACCTGAATATCCTGGTGCTTGGGGTGGAAATGCAGGCGTAGTAGAAACAGAAACAGGGGGGGAAAAGACCATAAAATAACTTAGACCTTCGTGTGCTGTTTTATTATTAGGAGCCCATGATTTTTTACATCTTGTAGTCTCACGTCATTTAATATTTCTGCACTCTTTAAAAATAAAGTGTTTACCATATGAAACGCAAAACCCGCTCTGTGATTCTTGCGAGCTGCAGCCCGTGGAGACGAGCTTTGTGCGGGGGGGATGGCCACAGCCCCCGGCACACCCGCACCGAGGGAAGATGCTCGGGAGAGCTGCGCTATGTTCCCTGCTGCGGCTCGGCGCTGTGTAGCCGAGCAGCCCGGCGTGGGGGCTCCTTCAGAAGAAGGAGCCTGAGCCCGACAGCTCCTTGGTGTGCGGAAAAGGCGGACGATGCTGAGGTACCGGGGCACCGAGGGTGATGATGAGGCATCGGGCGTCGAGCTCTGGGCTGGTCTCGTACAAGCCGGGCGCACACGCGGCTCTCACGGGCGGCGGTGGGCAGGGGCACGGCGGGGTCCCCCCGGGAGAGGCGGCGTTTCTATGCCACCCACGGGTGCAGGGACAGGCGCGGAGGCGGCGGGACCGCCGTGCGCTGCCAGGGCGTGCGCGGGGGCTGCCCCGGCGCTTTGTCTGTGCCTGCGCCGAGCAGCGGCCGCCGAACAGCTCGGGCCGTCCCGCCCCGGAGGCCG
>VYZT01061439.1:17194-42476 GCA_013400735.1 Pomatostomus ruficeps
CGCGGCTGCCGCCACCTTCCGCACACCAGCAGCAGCAGCAGCGGCAGCAGCGCGGGGCTCTGCGGAGCGGCGGGAGCGCCAATGCCCGGACCGACCCAAGCCCTGTCCCCAAATGGCGAGAACAACAACGACATCATCCAGGATAACGGGACCATCATCCCCTTCAGGAAGCACACGGTGCGGGGGGAGCGCTCCTACAGGTACTGCGGGGGGCTGCGGCGGCGCGGTTGCATAAGGCGGGCGGGCTGCAGCCCCCTCCTCTCCCCCCGGCCCCGTATTGTCCGGCTGCGGAGCGCTCGGGGGATAGGCGGGCTGTGTGCGGGGGCTCGCCGCGCCCGGGCGGAAGAAAGGCGGTTAAAAATGATGATAAAAAAAAAAAGGGAGGGGGGGAAGATAAAGAGGAATGAAAGAACGCCCCCCGCGCAGGCAGCCAGCTCCCCTTGGAGAAGAGCCGCAGCACCTCGCTGCGGATCTCGGAGGGAGGCGGCGTCGAGCGGGAGGCGGTGGCCGCGGATGGCGGGGCGCGGGCAGCCCTGCCCGGCCGGGAGAGCCGCACCGCACCGCGCACCGGGCAGTGCCCGTCCCCCGCACGCCGGTGTGGGGTGACAGCCACCCCCAGCTCCTCGGGGCGGGGGTGCCAGTGTACCCCGGTGCCTGCGCGGGGGAGGGCGGCTCCATCCCCGCCCCCCGCCAGCCCCATTTTGTGTTTATTTATCGTCTCTCGTTTGGGGGGGAGGGGGACACCCGTCTTTTGTCGCAGTTGTAGGCATTTTTGATTAACTGTTTGGCATGCGTTGCTGGCAACGCTTCTCCATTAACATCTCTGACAATATGTTCCGGCAGATAAGCTCGTTAAAATTGTTTGCATTGTTTGATAAGGGTCGCGGCGCAGCCCAGAACGCAACTGGTTTGATGTGCTCCTTGCTGCCGCCTCGAAGGGCGATAATACGGCCGGTGGCTCCCTATATCAATATACAGTTACTTTAAATGCTGCCTGGATGACAGCAAGCAGTGCCTCTGCAGAGAACACGCCCCTTAAAGCTGATTTTCAAGCAGCAGGAAATGATGCTGCTCTCAAATATCTGACTAAAGTGGCGAGTTGTAAGCTCGATTACATGAAAACAAACGTGGATGACTTGGCTTGTTTGTCTGAAGAAAATCACGGTATTTTTTCTTCTGCTGAGGAATAACGGAGCTGCTACCGGCATATCTGGCCATTAATAACCTTAACAGTGAATCTCATTGTTGATCACACACTGATGGAATGAAATGGACGCATGAAATGTGTCGGAGATCCCAGTGTGTGGTTTGCTTGAATTGCACAAAATTTAGTCCGTGTCTCTCTATATATCTGCTTATGCTTTGTGCAGTGGAGCCACAGTGCACACATTTAGTATAAAGTAGCAAAATTCCTTTTGTAAGGATCTATTTCTACTTATAGAAAGCCTGAACCTCTCACTTCCTATATCTAAATTTCAGGTGATTGGTACAAAATTCTGTTTTGGAGAAAGCTGTATTTCCATCATGCACCTAAGCAGAAATATGAAATAGATTTGAAATATGATGAATCTACCTTTAGTTATTCTGACATGTCATGGATATCACCGACTGCTATCTCACTTGTGTCCTTCAGAAGGGTTCTTTGGAAAACCTCTGTTAAGTGGAGTTCTCCATTCTTCTTTTTCAGTAGGCTTGTGTGCGTTTTTCTGCAGTCATCAACAAGTTCATTTTCTTGTCCTTTTGCCTGTCGTATCATACACTGAACTATGTCTAGAAAAGACATTTTGTGAGGCTGCTGTGTTCAGCAGTTCATGACAGGAATAACTGTATCACTTGTCCAGTTCTCCAGAAATTGTGAAGTTACTCTGTATCTGACTAGCCTTTCCTCCAGAGAAGTACTCCTTAGTCTTTTAGGGATTTGTATCCATTTGTATCCCTCTCTAGAGCAATATAAAGGACTACAGAACTGCTAATGCTAACATTGCATGTTATTTCGAGGCAGTAAATAAGTAATCCATTTCAATATATTTCAGAAATAAACTTTTAATGCACAAATAAAAAATTCCACTGGGGAATTCTATTTAGGTTGTTTTTTTCCTTTTTGGGAACTTGCCCTGTTCTGCAGAGTCATAACACCCATATCTGTTGATTTCTCCCTTTCTCTGGGGAAGAGAATGGTACTTTCTTCAATCTGTAGCTGAAGTACTTTAGGAAGTAAATGTCAAGCATAACAGAAGGGAAACATTAAGGAAAATACATGAAAACTGTGGTGAAACTTCTCCTTGATACTGGAAAAAAGTGGCTTTTAACTTCCATGACAACCTTCAGTAGCTAGGCAAGTTCTGTCCTTGTTCAGTGTGAGTAGCAGCAGGAGATCACTGGGTACAACAGATGAATTCCATCAGTTTAGTGCCTGCTACCACACTGGACTGTCAGTGCCATTTCAGACTTCTGGAGCAGCTTGTAGGACCTCACCATATGACATGTCAAGTTGCTATGCCTCTGATTGTTGGGCTGGCCTGTTCCATCTAGGAATGTGGAATAAATATGTCATTAAACACAGCCTGGAGCTTGACATCAGATGAGCAGTTGTACAAAGCTACACAAAGCAACACTTCTGCGTCCTGCAGCTTTGCTCTTAAGTTATCCTTCATCTGCCATATGTATAGATGTTCAATATTTGCCTTTCAGTCCTTCTCTCCTATAGTAACAGAAATGCTTTCTCATTTTACAACTTTTAACGTGTTCTGTTTTGTAAATATTTTAAAACAGAAGTAGTATTCACTGATCCAAAAATTTGTGATCATCAGGTTGGATATTCTCAGACCTAAAAAAACACTTTGATATTTGTAATACCAGGTCTTACCAAAGATTTGATATCCAACTCCTGAAGCAGATTTAAAAACAGCTGCAGGTTATACCTTTTCACGGACTAGGAAGCTGAAATGGAAGGAGCTGCTGTAAGTTATCCACTGAGTTGAGGATGCAAGAGGGAACTGAACCTATACCACGAGTCCCAGCCATGTGCTATGTATGCAAAGCCACAAACAGTTTTTCCCAAGTCTTCCAAAGGACGTATTACATTTTGCAGACTGGGATATACAGGCCCAAGGTGTTGAGTTTCTTATCCAGCTTTACTTAGCTGGTAAATGGAAACCAGGCACTTTGGCATAAAATTGAGTTGCAGGGTGATGTTACCTTTCGGAGTTAATAACAGTAATCAATCTGTATTGCTTGAGTGAAATGCTGTTTCATGTGCTTCAGATCAGGAGACTGTTTAAAATTTGTTTGGTACTGAGGGGTCTTTTTGTTGGCCTGAAGTAGACTTGGGGTAATTTCTTAGAATGGCATTACCTTTAATGATAGTTTTACTTCCGTGTTCAAAGATGGCTGAAAAAATTCAATGAGAAACAAAATTAACAGCTATGTGGAGAATGTGTTTTTAAATAGGGCATGTTTGCAGTGCTTTTTTTGCCAGACTCCAGGCATCTTGTGTGGTTGATCAGCTCATCATATTCGTAAAAGCTAAAGAGTGAATACTTCTAGCTTCAAATGGCATACCTAGTCTAAACCAACCTGGTCCTAAAGTGTTGTACCTTCCTTTGCAGGATACTTAACTTCTTTGCAGTGCTTAACTTCTGCTTTGTGTGTGTTGCTAGAAAAATAGTTTTCTAGTCCTCCATTCCCTGGCTATATTTAGTTTTATACCCAGAACTTGCATGAAACAGAGGGGAAGGGGCCAACTTCCTGATTATTTTTCTTCAAATCACTAAGCTAAAAGGAAAGAATATTTTTGATTTAGTTTTTATCTACGAGTGTATATCTTTCTAATGTTATCTGGTTTAAATACTTGTTTTTCATAAGTGTTGTCTTCATTCTAGAAATCACCATGTAAGCGGATGAGTGATGGTGCTGTGCATAATAATGAAAGCTAGACAGCCGTGGTGATTTCCTCACCCACTGCTGGAATAAGTTGTGGGGTGTTACTGATCAGATCTGGCTGCCTTTTACAGCAGTATGAGCTGATAACTTCCATGCTGAAAGTCAAGATTTACATTTTAGCAGAATCTGTTTTGGTCTTTGCCTTCCGAACTCGCAGTGAATTGCTAGATGCAGGCTGGCACTGGGCAGCAGAGAGCATCCTTCCCTCGGCAGGACCTGCCCCTGTCTCTGGTGACTCTGTCCCTTTCATGTGTGGGGCTGTACTTGGGGTTCAAAAGGAGACCTATGGCTTTGCCTTGCTCTGGGCAGAAGGAATTTTTTGCTTTAAAATTAGGTTCCATTCAATATGGTAAGCAGGTAGTTGCACTGAAGTAAAAAGACCATTTGTGTTGACAAAATTAATATATTTAAGGCCTAAGCTTGCTGAGAACTGCAAGCAGTAAAAGTAATGAGTTGTCTTCTCACTTCATAGTAGAGATAGGCTTGACTTCTGAAACTGTAAATGCCAGTCAAAGCACATGCTATTAAATATATTAGTAGGTGAATCTTTATTTTCAGAGGCATTTGCTCTTGACCTAACAGCTTTATTGCAGATTATGAGAATTTTGCCCTAGATTTCACTGAAAGCAGGAAAAAGGCAATAACAAATGTTTAAAAAAAACCAGCAACAAACTAACATAAATTACACCCCATAAACTTGGCCTGTGCTTTTCTAAAAGTTGTAGTTGTGATAACCCCCTTGTCTGCCAAGCATCTGGACTGTAACAGGAGAGTTACTATCAGGGAGAAGGCCATCCTGATGACTTATAGACAGCAGCTTACTAGCCAGCACTAAAGAGGGACCATGCAGAAATCTTTCCTTGGTTCCTCTCTCTCATCTTAGGTACCCTCTATTTTCTCTTCTTTCACTTTCATAAAGCTGTTTTCCTATTGTTGCCACTGCTGTTCTTCTTTAATCTTGTTTTCTGATTAGGGAGTACTCTGCCTAGAGAGGGCTGTTTTCGTGAGTATCTTCCACTGGGCAGATCCAGCTCTCAAAAAGCACAGGGTGAAACTGTTTGAAGATAGCTGGGATTCACATGTGAATGCATGTAAATGTCTCTGAGGGTTAGGAGGATGACCCTGCTCAATACTGCATCAGTAGTTTGAAACCTAGATAGTCCTGCCTGCATGATTGGGATATCTCTGTTGACCTGGATTTAGATCTTCCTTGAAGGAAATACTTTCATAGTGTTTTGGGGCCTGGGGGTATTTGTTAAAATCGGGGGCTAAGAGGGAGGCTTATTGGGGAGTGGGGAGACAGTAGAGAAAATACTCCACACGCAGCCCAGTTTGTGTAGGGAAGTTGAGGTAATTTTCAGACAGCACGAACTTCCCAGCTTACAGCCGACTGCTCTCACCAAAAAGGTCTGAGAATGCCTAATTTGCACCCAGCCTCCATGGGTTTCAGAAACATCCTGTAGGTGGGAGGCTGCATTCTGGTTTTTGTTGTGTGATGTGGTTTTTTTTAAACTACCTTGTTGAGCTGCATAGCAACAGCAATGTGTTTTTGGCATATTAACAGAAAAAGGAGCAAGTTTGGGACACGCGAGAACTGAACCTGATGCTGGCACTTTCAGAAACAGGCATTTTGGCTTCTGCCTAGTGTCTTCAATCTAGCCTTCCTGGAAAACAGGCAGTGAAAAATGTGCTGCATTGTGAACGAAAGGTGCTTTGGAGGTGGGACTGTGGAGCAAGAGACCTTGATTAAAGCTATTTCTTTGGCTCATTTGAGGAAGATGCAGCTACCTCATGACAAGCAGGCTGGACCACAGGAATATTCTTCCAGGGGGCATACCTGGACTAACCTTTTGTGATATAAAACTTGTTTTGGGAGGCAGTATGAAAAAAAATGTTTGGTAGGTCTATATTTCAAGCCTTGGCATTTGAATGTGTGACTCTTTAAAAATATCTTCAGAGGTTTTGGGGTTTAGTGAGGAGGTTAGTTTAATTTGACAGTCTCTTCTCCCTTCTCATGCCCAAAGCTAATTATAGGAAAGGCTTGGTAAGGAAGCAGATAAATAGTGTGCCAGCTTTTCATTTTGGAAGTGCAACTTTCAGCCTTTGTTTGATAATTGAAAACGAGTGGTCTCACCACATCTGTTCTCAATCACACCAGCCACTGAGTGGGATGGCACGAAGGCTGTAGCGAGACTCGCGCTGCATTGCGACATTGCTTGGCTGCTTGTGTCCTCCTCACTCCCTGAATCCTGGCCTCCAGCTAGCAACACTGATCTCCCACTTCCAGGATCAGTGCTAGAGAATGTAAATGGAAAACATCCATGTTTCTTCTGTGGATGGTGTTAGCTGCACACTGCATAGCTGCTTGGATCTTGCTCAGATCTCTGCTGCCTGACTCACCCATAAAGCATCTTCTTCGTATTGTTTCATTACAATTAGGTGGGAGGGGAAAGGGAATATCAGCTATAAAAGTTTACTAAACATGTATTTAACTGTTGGGGTTTAAAAAGAGTGGGTTTTTTTATTTATCTTTAGCACAATTCTACTGTCTTTGTGCTATGAAATATTTAATTAAAAATTAAAATCTGGCCTGTCCTATTTTGACAAAAGTTTTCTAGTGGTATACTAATATATTAAATATTTTGTAGAGAAGGCTCTGTATACTGAAAGCACACCCATTAAATGTCTCAGTTTAGCCACTCTGAAATAATTTCTCGTTTCCCATAGAGCCTTATGATTAGTGAAGGGTGCTTTTGTGTTAAATCTGGTTTTTTGCTATGCTATCCAAACAGGAAGCGTAAACATTCATCAGTGAGTCGAGACGTAAGGATGTAGCTTCCGTAGGAAATCCTACAACTGTGCCAAATCATTCTGCCTGAAGAGAAATATGCCATGCAGGTTGTACTGTTGATTTTCTGGCCTTGTGTATGACCACCTTACACTGTATTGTTTCAGAGGCTTAATTTTCAATATTATGTTTCTTGGCAGTTTGGAATGCTGAGAGCTAGTTACTGAGATCTGTGCTCTTCAGTTTTATATTTTAGGAGCAACTCAAGTGAATTTTCCTCCCTACAGCAGGGTTCCTTAGTACCATACAGATTTCCTACCCAAGCAGCTGTAATTATTCAGAGATGCACATGAATGCAAATTCTTTCCTGTCACTCTGGAATGCAGTGTTGATGCTCAGAAGGGCTTGCTGGCAGTATGTATTAAACAATTTTGCGGGAATGAAAATTCATTTTAGGCAAATCTTACATAGTTGTTATGCTTCGCTTCTTAAGGTTAATCTCTGTGGAGCTAGTTCAGTAATACCATGAATAGGAAGCACTGAAATATTTGAAGTAGAATACCCATTTGTTTTACTTACAGATTCAGTGTTACACAAATCATAGCTTGTTAGAATAACTATAGAATCTATGAGTAATTGTTTATATGGAAGTGGAACACATAACCCAGTGATGTGAAAGTCCCACAGGAGCTTGTGTATACAGAAAGACCATGGTGTGTAGGAGTGCTGAGAACAGGGAAGCAGTGGTAATTGGTTGGATAGAAGGGATACATTTTCCGAAAAGGACAGCATTCAGTTGTAATTAGCCATTCTGTTGGAAACCTTGTTATGCAGAATGGTGTTGGTTATATTTTATTGCACTGAATTATTTGGGGTCCATATCACTGCTTGCCCATAATAATGTTTCAAAGTTATACAGGATGTAGATTCTGAATCAGGGTCTGAAAACAGTTTTCAGTCAACACATTCATGTTGTGCTAGTCATCAGATTCAAGGAGGCATAAGGAATATTATCTTTTTATTTTATTATTTCATTTAATATATCTGTGATGAAGACACAGATATATTAAATGAATATGGGGTTACTCAGCCTGGAGAAGAGAAGGCTCCGGGGACACCTTAGAACAACCTTCCAGTACGTAAAGGGGGCCTGCAAGAGAGCTGGAGAGGGACTTTTTACAAGGGTATGTAATGATAAGACAAGGGGCAATTGCTTCAAATGAGAAGTTTGTTTAGATTAGGTATTAATAAGAAATTCTTTACTGTGGGATGGTGAGACACTGAAACATGTTGCTCAGAGAAGTTGTGGATGATTTCATTTCTGGAAATGTTCAGGACCAGCTTGCATGGGGCTTTGAACAGCCTGGTCTAATAGAAGGTGTTCCTGCCCATGGCAGAGGGGCTGGAATTATATGATCTTTAAAGTCCCTTCCAACCCAAATAATTTTGTTATTCTGTATATTTCTGTCTGTAGAGTTTTGATTCTCTAGTGCACATTTTTAATTCGTGGTTCCCAAATGTGAAATGAGTTTCACAGCAGCAGGGATGCTGTAGAACTGCCTTGTCACTCAAGCAGCTCTATTTTTAATATGGTGAGGTGTTTTTTTTCTACTACCCCATTATGCACACCCCCCAGTTGTTCCTGAAGGGTTACACAGTATGGACGTGGTGGTGCTGGTGAACAAGATGAACATGAGTCAGCAGTGTGCTCTTGCGGGGAAGAAGGCCAAGCCCATGCTGGGCTGCATTGCAGGCACGTAGCCAGCAGCTCTGGTGAAGTGATTCTTCCCCTTTGGTGCTTCTGAGACCACATCTCACATATAGTGTCTGAATTTGGCCTCTCCAGTTTGAGAGAAACAGTGGCATACTGAAGTGAGCATGGCAGAGAGACACCAGGATGGTCAGGGGGCTGGAGCTTGTGACCTGTGTTTGGTCAGTCTGGATAGGAGCCAGCTCAGGAGCGGGGAAGGTCTCATTTCAGTCTTACTTGTCTAGTGGGAGGCTGTGTGTAAAGAAGATGGAGCCGGGTTCTTCTCTGAGGTGCAGAGGGAAAGGATGAGAGGCAATTACCACCAGCAGCTGCAGCAATACAAAGTGCTTTAGACATTTGGAGAAATGTTTACACAGTAGGGATGGTCAAACACCAGAAGTTACCCAGAGGAGCTGTGGAATATCTATCCTTGGAGGGACTTGAAGCTAAGACAGATGGGATCATCGGCAGCCTTCTCTTGCTGCCTCTGCAGTGACTCTCTGTGGGGAGTTCTCTGTGGAGTTTCCTGCTTACCCGAGTCACTTTATGATCCCATTCTGTAACTCTAATAAACATAAACAGCTCGTGACTTAAAAAACAAAGTAACGAAATCACATGCTTTAAAAATGAAAGGAATATCATTTGACAACAACTTTTGTACTGCCATAGAAGTGAAATCAGCCTTGTCATCGAAGATTTCAAATGAAAAAGAAAAATATGTGTATGCAGACTCAGTATGACTTCATCAATTTCAAATGTTTTCTAGCTTAATTCTTGCAAAAGCTATACTGCTGCTGCAGCAGTGTATTCATTCATATTTATATAATTTCGTATTGCATTCTCTAAATCATTGGGAGCAACTTCTGCAGTTTTGTACTCAGGGATGACCGAAAGTTTATAGAGATGCGGCAGAGAAAAGAGATCATTTTGCTGTGTCATAAAATTAATTATGTACATTGTAATTAAAGATTATGTCTTGAAGTTAATAGCTGATAAATTGCTCACTCTGCTTTTAAGGAATTGTATCTTTTTTCATGCAGAAAATACTAGCATTATTGATAAGTTTAATCTGCAGAAAATGCTATGAGCACAGTTCTTAAACTGTGTCAGATGTCTGCTTAGCTTGACATGCTTTTACAGGGAGCGGTGCAGAATGGTCTTGTCGCGTGGCCTGCAGCAACATTGAGCGGGTTGAAGGAACTAAATATGCACATTGCGGCCCAGATTACCTTCTTAACTGCACTTACATGTAGTTGAAGGCAATTCAAGCAATAAACTTTTTTCTTCCTTGTTTATTGTGAGAGTTGAACTTGGTAGTGTCACTGTTTGCCAGCTGGAAGCAATATACTTTGGGAATTGACCTCAAGATATTCCATGAAAGGAGGCCAAATCCTATTAAACAGTACATCTATGCTTCTTAGCTTAAGGTGCAAGGCTTTACTGGGGCTTGTAGATAAAGACTGTTGTAACTAATTCTGTTTCTACAATCACAGTTACATCAAAGCAGTAAGCACCATTTAAGGAACATTATATAGAAAACAAAGCTTTGGGGATTACCCCTTTTAGATAGACAGAAGATGTTAAAAGTTAAAATGTGTCAAAAATGCCAATTTCGCAGACCTTCAAAGACCAACATGGTTGGAAAAAAAGGGTTTTGGGGAAGCTTTACTTGATGCTAGTAGACTCACCAATTGTGTTGGTACTGCAACAATGGTAAAATCAGTCTGTCATTACTGGCACACAGCAAGAATAATATGTTACATAAATCACAGATGGTTGAGCTAGAATGTTCCTACAGGGCAATTTACTTCATGAAGGATTAGTGAATTCTAGTTTTAGTTGCTCCAAAATTAATTTAGCAGTTAAGCAATTGCACTTAGAAGCTCAGCCCTGTTCTAGATAGTACTTGGTAGGATTAATTCTTAAGATATGTTATTTACTGGTAGTATGTTAAGCACCAGAATAATTTAAGAGTCCTTCTTCATCTGTTATAGTATTAACTCATGAGATCATGGGTACAGATCAAGTTACTTCAGTATCCAAACCCAAAATTAAGTGTTATGACTGGTAGTTTTAACACTTGAAATCTGTATAATATTAATAATGGTTTATAGGGAGTTTGTAATAAGCCAAAGACAAGATTATTTGGGCCTGTATCAACAACACTGGAGATGTCAGAACTTCAAGATTTATTATTATCATCATTATTTTTTTAGTCTAGCTTTCACCAGTGGTTGATGGAGAAGTGGGAGAGAGGTTGGCTTCAGAGCCCAGTAAGAAGCTCTGCAGTGTGTTGGTGCAGTGGTCTGCAGAGGCAGTGCTGGCAGGGGACTTTCAGCTGGTTCATGTCATAGGTGGTGTCTGGAGCTTGGCCCTGCATTCCCAGCAGAAAGCCTGGTGTTTCTCCTTCCCCCCCAGATGACAGCAGAGCGTGGCAGCAGTGGGAACCCTGGGCAACCATACTAAAGCTTAATATTTTTGTTACAAAAATATATACCTGTGTTTTAGAGAGTGATGCACCAGTGAAAGCAGCTAGCATAGTTGCCTGTTGCTTCATCTGTTGTCACATGCTTGTTTACAACTTCAGGGCTTAAAATAAATGTTGTCTTATACCCCTGATCAGTGTCGTCACCTTCCTGCCAGGATGACTTTTTCAGGGATGGAGTGGGGCTGGCTGCCTGGCTGATACTTCAGCAGCTCTGTCATGCAGGCTGTGCTCTGGCACCTTTGCCTGTGGGTCCTGGAATGCTTGCACAAGTGGTTGCTGTGCTGCTTCTTATCCCTTACTTGGTATGACTCCAGGAACTTTCAAAGTGAAGGTGGCCTTAGAAGGTCACTTAAAAAGGGCAAAAGGGCATCGTTCTCTGCAGGAACAGAGAGTTGGACTCAATGATCCTTGGAGGGTGTCTTCCAACTCATGATACTCTGTGATTCTAACATATATGTATATTAAGATTGGAATAAGTGTTGCAATGCATAAATCAGTGTGTATCTACACTTGTTTTTAAATGTAGAAGAGAGAAAAATTGATGCATGACAAAGTCCTTGTGCTCCGCATCGTAGTGCATCATTTGTGAGTGGAAAAGCTGTATTGCAGTCCCTCCTTAGCTAGTGCAAGAGGTTTCCCATGGGAGTGCTCTCCTCCTTGGCTTCACCTGCCTTGGACAGACAGGGTTTTTAAGTGTACTGCAACCTCTTGTTAGGAAACGGCAGCTGTGTGTTAGGAGAAAGGCATTGCATTTCCCCATGTTGAATCCTCCTGTTTTCCCTTCTTCCCAGACTTGTCCTCTTCTGAAACCCGTGGTTGCTCAGTGCCTGTCTACTGCTGAGTCACTCCCTCTTGCCTGGCTCTGCAGGGTTGTGAGGCACTTGGAGGCTGCTCAGGCCCCCCGTCAGGAGGGCTGTATAATATTACAAAATCTCATTTGCCATTAGGTTACACTTGGAGTAAATCAGCGTGTTACTTTAGCCTTTCACCTCGGAATGTATACATGCCGGAGAGGAGGAGTGGGGCAGCGAAACCCCGGATAGGTCAAAAATAAATTCATTTGATGACTTCATCTGTCTCCAGTTGGATCTCATCCCTGCTGAAGCTCCCGAGCCTGCCCGCAGCCTTTTCTGGACTTAAAAGGCGGAAATGGCAGGAGCCGGGAGCAGCCGGGCTGCCGGAGCTGCCGCTGGGCTGTAGCGTGGCTGCTGTCCTGCTGGGCTCTGCCTCTGACACAGTGCCTCGGTGCCCTGCAGCCCAAGGGCCCAGAACTGCTAGCCTTTCTTACTCGGGGTTTCTGATTGTTCTTATCTCTTCCTAATCACGGGCAGGCATTCCTTGGTGTAGACGCAGGTGGCTGCTTAGGTGGGTGGCTGTGTCCACGGTGTTTTGCCTGGAAGTTCACTGGCTGCACTCATGTGGGGCAGGGGATTTGGGGACAAACTCTCCTCCACGGCTGTCTTCATTTTCCAGTAAATCTGCATTTGCTAAAGAACTCGGAAATCTCCTCTCTGAAAGTGAAACTACTCATCCATCAACTCATGTGAGCAAAATAATAGGAGTTTCGCCTGTTAGTTGCAGAACTTAGGCTAGGAACTGTGGTTTGCTTATATGGACTGCCTCTCAAGGCATCCTTTCTTCAGTGCTCAGCACTGATGTTACCTTGCTTTATGGTAATTTATTTTTAAGCTCTTGGAAATCCTTTAGCAATGTCTACATGTTTGCTTGGTAATCTGTTATTATCCATAAGGGGAAAAAATGAAAAAAAGAAGAATTGAAGTTCCAGTTTGTGTCTAAGTGAATTGAGACTTTGTTTAAAAGAAGATTAAATGTTGGTTTATTCATTAGTTTTCTAGAGGTTTTCTAGTTACAAAATTGTCATAGACATCTTCTGTTTCCTAAAATGTAGGTGTTTCTAATTGACTTGAGTTTATTGTATAAGTCTCAGAATTATTTTCCTTTGAATCAGCTTTTTTTTTTCCCCTTCACAATCCCCTTCTCTGTTGTGAAAGGTAAGGTTAGTTGCCAGTGTCTGTTGTGAAAATTTGACAGGTTGAATATCTTCCTTCAGGGCATCAGAGCAGCGATTCAAGCTTAAGATCTTAGAGTTGAAAGCCTTGACAGGGGGAGGGTAATAACTCTTAAGTAAAAGCAGTCAAGTTTTTTAGCATTGCAGCCTTGCCACAGTTAGGTTCCTCTCATTCAGCCTACTTCAAAGGTTTTTTGTTGTTCTTCATTAATAAAATGCCTTCTTAATTTTTAGTAACATTCTTTTTATACTGAAATTTGTGTGTCCTTACCTCATGTTAACTAGTGCCTGTCTGCTCAGCACAAAACATTACTATTGCTTTTTTCAGCTGGTCTAAGGTGTGGTTTGAGGGTGCTATGCACTGCTGTGGTTCATGCCTTACCAGAGTGAATATACCTGTGTGGAAATGGTGGTGGCCAGAGGCTCTGAATTGCTTCCATTTTGTGGAACCTTTCTTGAACCTCTATCCTTTGTCAAGAATGCTTTTTTTTAAATTAAGATTTGTTTCCTCATAGAAATTGATAAGGATCCTTTCAGAGTGTGCAAACACTTTCAGCCATAATTGAGATATTATGTAGTTAGATGTTATTGTTGCATTGTACTTTTGAAGGCAAAGGTCAACCCTGAAAAAAAAAGGAATGATGTTACTGGACAGACATGACATTGCTGTACAGTTTCAGTGGCAGCAGAAGTGAGAATGTACTTGGAGAAGTAAAGTCTTAATGGTATGCAAATACTTCTGGCAGGTTCAAGTGAATGCAGATATGACTGACAGATGCAAGTGAGTCAGTGAATGTGGCTTGTCCTCCTCAGGTGGACCCTTAGGTGTCCTGAAATCTTCGAAGCACTAAATAATTGTCTTGGAGTTTGAAACTCTTATTTTTATTTTTGTGAACTACCCCAATTTCATAACTGGTTAGTGAATAAATTTCTAACTATTTCTAAAAGCTATGCAGCAGACATTGTAATACATTGCTAGTTATTCGGCCATATCAGAGGTTTTGGCTCAAGTTGTGTATGTTATTTAAATAGTTCTGATTGCATTTTTCACATTTGAGGAACTGAATGTCTGAAAAAGAATCAGTATTTTTCTGCCTCTCAGATAATAAATTTTTTTGGGCAGTGTTAAGTTTTCTAAAGCCATATGTAACACCGTCGTGGTTTTGATCCTGGCTAAGTGCCAGGCACCCACGGCAGCCGCTCACTCATTCCCTCCCCTGCCACAGCTGGGCAGAGGAGGGAAGGAGAGGGGGGAAAAAAACCCCGAGGGAATTAACTCAGAGGTCTATGAGTTGAGATAAGGAACCGGGAGAAAACGCTCCAAGGACAAACCAGGCTCAGCTTAAAGTTGCAAAGTGAAATTTATTACTGCCTGAATTAGAAGGAGGATATGAGAAATAAACTAAAGCTTTAAAAGACACCCTTCTTTTCACTCCCCGCCCCTCCCTCCCTCCCACCAACAGTGCAAGGGGGGCAGGGTGTGGGGGTTCAGGTCAGTCCATTTNACTGCAGGGGGGACACCCCGCCTCACCATGGGCTCACCATGGCCTGCAGAGGAATCGCAGCTCCAGAGCCTGGGGCACTTCCTCTCCCTCCTTCTCCACTGACCTTGGTGTCTCCATGTTGTTTTCCCTCACATGTTCTCACAGCCTCCTCCTTCTCTAACTAAAAGCAGCTGCGTGCACATTTTGTTTTGATTTTTCCTTAAATATGTCATCACAGAGGCGTAACAAACCTTTCTAATTGGCCCAAACGTGGCCAGTGGCATGTCCATCATCTTCAGAGCCATCAGAGATTGGCTCTGCTGGAAATGGTGAAGAATTCCAGAAACTTCTCACAGGACCTATCTTTATGGCCCCCTCCCCTCTACTAAAACCACAAACCAGAATTACCAGGAGTCTTTATAAAAGGTGCTCAGATTTGGGTCTAAATCAGTCCTTTAGACCTGTCATAGACATTTATGTAGGTCAGAACATCCCAGCATTGGCAGGAAGCCTCTAATTTTAAAAAAAAAAAAATCCCTAATCCAATCAGAGTACATCTCTATTACTCTGATTTCACTTGGATTTAAACAGGGAAGTGCAGTGAGAACAATAGAAAATATGCCGTTGGCTGTGTTAAATGATAATCCTGCAATATTCACGCCATAAAATGAACATGAATTGCCTCTGTTTCGTCTAGACTCTGTAGAGTACTTCACAAATCATTTTAGGTCAAGTCAGATGCATGTGATAAATGTAAAATGGCATTCAGAAATGAGTGAGATGTACAGATAATAAAAATATTTTTAACATTTCAAAGCTATTTAGTATCATGGGAACAGAGCATAAGAGATTTGACATTCAGCATTTTAAAATATTAATTTCTCACAGTATTATAATCACAGGATTCTTTTATTCTTTTTTCTTTTTTTTTTCTCCATGGCAGTGCCTCTTTGTGATTAATCTTGTATCTGATTCAGTTTCTGGCTAGATAGAGCCTTTATGCTGCTTGCTACAAATATCACTGCAGTTGCAGCACTCTGATGCCATGGTATTTGCTGCAGAAGTACAGCATAAGTCAAAAGGGAGAGTAAGTACAGTGTTGTCAGCACTGCATAGGAGCTTTTTGTGTTGATTTTCTGTCTGCAGGGCTCCTTTCAGTAAAGACAACCTCGAGCATAACTGGTCTTTAATGACTGTGGCTGTGTGCAGTGAGCGTTAAAGAAACAGGCAAAGTCCAGCTGCAAAACAATTGTCATTTCAGGATGATCTAAAAGGATGAATTTTCCTTGTACAGGGTTATAGCCACTGAGTCTGGCAGGTTTCTTCCTTCAGGGATTTTTTTATTTTTGCAGTAGCTTTAATCTAGAAAGCCTTTTCACCAGCAGCTGCAGAAGTCTCACTCAGCTTCATCTTAGCCTTTCTTCTGCTTTAGTAATTTTTGGTGTGAGATCTTTTGTTTTACAGGCAGTATCTTATCAGGTGCCAGCTTCCAGAAGGCTCCTCTGTACTGTCACGCAGACTTTCCACTGCATTTAGAAACTTCGTTTCTATTTGTCTCTTTGTACTACTATTTAGTACAAATATGTCTGTTTGTACTAAATGAGAGGCAGCAGGCAGAAACTGGAACACAGGAGGTTCCACCTGAGCATGAGGAAGAAATTCTTTACTGTGAGGGTGACTGAGCACTGGAACAGGTTCCCCAGACAAGCTGTAGAGTCTCCTTCTCTGGAGATAATCAAAAGCCATTTGGACACAATCCTGAGTAATGTGCTCTAGGTGGCCCTGCTTGAGTAGGCAGGCTGGACTACATGACCTGCAGTGGTCCCTTCCAACCTTGCCTATTCTGTGGAAATATGAAGGCCTTGAAGGTTCAGAGGTGATGGCAAGTGTTTTTACACTATAAATAGATTCATTGGTTTGTTGTGATACAGTTTCTGCTGTCAACAATTCTTAGTTTATCCCTGGAAAAATAAAGTAAATAATAAAGTTGTGCTTCTTGCAAAACTGTCCTTAAGAACAGCTGGACAGCACCTTGTAACAGCTGCAGTTATCTGTAGGAAGGGCGGTGGAAAATACCCAATATCTCAATGTTCAATGCTGCATATAATGCCTTAAAAATTAATAGACTTTTGGGTGTAATGTTTACTGTCAGACATGCTGAGCCAGTATAGTTCTAGCTGGGGAAACTGCTTAAACATGTACATGATTTTCAGCACCTGTCTAATCCTCTGAACTCATGTCTGTGGTGTGTAGTTGTGCATGTGTAAAGTGTTTTTCTGAAATGGCCTAGACTAATATGTGAAGACTCTCCTAGTGCTTGAAGTAAAAGAAGGGAGAGTCCTTTGTGGTTAGGCAGTACTGTAACAGCCAGAGGTTTTTAATCTCCCCCTCTGCGCCCTGAAGTTGGAGGTATGATGTGCTATCTTCAGTCTGCTCTCAGTTACTATAGAATCACCAGGCACTTCTATGGAGTCCTGAAGATACCAAGTGGATACTGGTTTTCGGGTTTGTGTAAGCCTCGTTGCAATCTTATGATTCAGAGCCTTCAGTCTAAACAAGTGAACGCCTAACAATTTGAAAATGTAAATAATGTTATTGGAAAGAATTAGTATATTAGGACATAAAATCAAGCTGTTAGCTACTTGGCTGTTCAGAGTATGGCCTGTATGTCTCCACCTGTCCAGCTGTTCTCTTGCATCACCTTACACGTGGTTATTAATGTGTTTTGAAGATGGATCACATTTTTCAAAGTACTTCAGCACTTTGGGAACTAAGTCCTGCAGAAAACCCCAGCCCAGCTGTAGATGTTGAGCACAGAGGTTCTTGACAGTTGCTGAGCATGGTAGCTGCACTACCTACACCTGCTTGTTCTTTTTTTTAACTTCTTTTTTGTTTTGTTCAAGGTCTGTCTGTGTGGCAAACAGGATATGTGTGTATCTGAGCACCAAATTAGAACATGCTTACTGTAAAGGAAACCTTTCCCAGCTGAGTTTATTTAGGATGTAACCAGTAGGAGAGTGGGGAACAAGAGATGCAAAGACAGGGTGAACTCTTTCAAGAGAAGCAGCTGTGGAATATTCACATATATGTCAACAAAACAATTAAGAATTAATGGCAGTGGCATGTTATTGAGTTTTTTAACAGAAATTCTGATTCATTTTGCCTTTGTTTACAATTGTACTCATACACCTTTGTGCATACTTGTGTACAAATCTGAAGCTATTGTCTCTAACAAATAGCTTGAGCTTGTCTCTAATAAATAGTCTGAACTTTTGTTTGACCCATAGACCATAATAATTCATTTACAGAGCAGCATAAGTTGTATTACAGGTATCCTTCAGGGTAGCATTGTAAAACTTAAGGTTATTCATTTACACCGTTTCCTGCAGTAGAGTTCCCCACCCCCATGCACCACAACAGAGGAAGCTGTTTGCTCTCCTGTGAGTTGCAGAAGGATGGGTATTTCTCTTTACAGTTGTTTGTGGAAAAAGATGACGAGGGAAGTTCTGCTTCCTTTCTGTGTGTGTGTATTTTCTTGATCTTTTTAACAAAGTGAACTTTCCCTTTTCACTAGTGGTAGCTGATAGTTGTTCTAAGCTTTGCCTGGCCTCAGAGGCCAATTAAAATGTTCTTGCAGTAGTGGCAGTTACAGATCAGAGTAGCTTTATTTCAAATGTTATCGTCTAAATATCTTTAGTTGCTTTAGAATTCAGTGAACTCTTCTGTATTGAACTGTTGGTTTATTATTAAGCTCACTATTCTTAATTCTAAGTGAGTATTAAATTCATTATTAAGCTGTTATTTCAACAGATCTTACAGACAGTATTTAAGACGTTAGTTTAACAGTGACAGTGGTAGGATCTTTCTGTTAGTTTCTTATCTATATAAAAAGGCTAAAAATAATAAAGTAAAAAACAAACTTCAGATGCCATTAGTATGAAAGGTGTTGGTTGCCTGCTCAGTGCCTTCCATCCTGATGTTGAAGCTAAGCTTTTATCGTTAACCATTATGGTGTAGTTTTAAGAGTAAAAGGGCACTCCCTGTTTCTAAAACTTTATTCCTAGCACTTGGTTCAATCCAAGCACTTAGTGCATGCCAAGAAAGTGACCTTTGCTAACTCTTACACTGAATACAGGGCTGTGTTCACACAGCTGGCTGTGCTGCATGTGAGCCTGTAGGAAGAACGGAGCAGACTGAGCGCAGGCTGATTTCTTCCCTGCTCCAGAGATGCCTGTACAGAAGAAGCGGGTAGCAAGGCAGCCTGGTTCTGAATGAATTTCTGGCAGTGGTTGCCTGACTATTGGAGCATGAATTTTTCGACCCTATTTTCTCTCTCTCTCTCTCTTTCTTTTTTAAATTCCCTATAAAGCAAATTTGAGGATTTTATATCTTGCATCTTAATGTCAGTAGATGGGAACAACTTGGACAACCTTCTGTTAGTGAGATTTGTTTCCTAGAAAGTGACCTCTATTTTGAACTTTGTAATCTTGTATTTAAATTTTTTCTGTGTTATGTACTTATATACTTTTATGTTACCAAGTCAAGTTTCATGCTGGTGGGTTTTTCCATATATTCTACCTAGGTTGCCCCACCTAGTTAGCACACCTGACTATGGGTGGAATTAATCCACGGTCTTTATGTTCCCTGCAGAATTGTCTATCAGGCTTCAAAGGGTTACATCTCTGCAAATTCTCAGTGGAAATAGTCCACACAGACCTAGGATCCTACAGAGGAGATCCTGCTCTGTTTCATTGAGAAGGAAAGTCTAGGTCCAAAGCTGAGATGGCAGGACTGGCACCTAAGCTGGACAGATAAGTGTTAGCTACAGGGTGCCACTAGAGATGAAGGTGTGCAGTCCCCAGCAAACCAAGAATAATATTCTTCCCAAGAATAATCTTTCAACTTTGACTCTTTGGTCATTTCTGAGACACCTCATACTTGGATTGCTTCTAGTGGACTCTCTGAAGACCAGTACTCATGGGAACATTACTTACTCTCTTCATGAACTTGATTCTGCCCTTTGAAACTACTGATGAGATAAACTTGAGCATGCTCATCTTTTCTCTTTGCAATGTCTTGCAGCAGAAAGATGTGACTAGGGTAGGGCAACATGGAGCAAAGTTCAGTACTATGTGTTTCTAGTCTGTGTACCTGGGAACATGATAAAAGCTACTATGAATTGCCAGCTTCCAGGAAGGGACCTCTGCTAACTAGAAGAATCTATGTAAGGTGATGTAGCTGTGAAAACTGTAAGCACGGAGTGCCATTTACCAAGGTCTCAGTGAAACGTTATCTGAACACTGTTTGAAACTGTCTATTCAAGGAGGACTGCTGGCATGACCAGTGAGTGAATGTCTGACTTGATATAAGAGACTCACATTGATTTGTTTAATCTAGACTGCCTGGGCATTGGGACAGACACTGAGTGCTGTCCCTAACACATTAGGAAGTCTACTCTGGGGAAGAAAAAGCCATTAGGGCTGGAGGATAATGTTGGCAGAAGAAGAAATGAGTTTAAGCTGAGAGGAAATGCTCCTAATGTTTTAGAAGAATCCAGCTCCACGGCAGCTTTCCAACCAGACAGTTGGGGCTGCAAATCTCAGTTACTTTCAGGATAGAGGTTAGTAAGTTGATAACAAAGTTTATCTGACATTCACTCTATAACTGTTAGGAACTGAATTAATGGTCCAAATGGGCCCTGTCCCAGTAAGCATTTCAGTAAGTAGAGCAGCTACATCACCATTTAGAAATTATCTAAGATAAAATGTTGGTTTAGGGAGCCTGATCATCCTGCAGTGGCAAAAAACTGACAGATGTCAGGTCACTGTATTGCTGCAGCACAATGTGACAAAACCTTGGGTCTCTGATCTTGTCTGTGTATCTTTTGGCTATGTCTGATTCTTGGGTTTTTTCTACTTTATTGGCATGAAGCAGAGTACTACAGGTTTGTATGTTCTTTAAGTTCACAGTGACAGCCAAAGAAATATGTTCATAGATTTCAAGAGGACATTGAGGAGGTTACGTATCATCAAGAAATAAAAATTAAGCCTCCTTTCTCAATGAATTAACAGAGGGGTGTGAGTGTCGAACTTTTTCTTTGTCTTTTTTGAACAGGAAGCATATATTCATTGTATTCAGAAAACAATTATCAAAATGTCAAAAATATTTTTGTCTGTCTTTTTTTTCCTAGTTGGGGAATGGCGGTCAACGTGTACTCTACCTCTATAACCCAGGAGACTATGAGCAGACATGACATCATTGCATGGGTTAATGATATATTAGCTTTAAACTATACAAAAGTTGAACAACTCTGTTCAGGTAAGAAAGCACAGTATGCTCTACAAATGTTTATTTTAAAACCACTTTAAAAGTCTGATTTGTTGAAAATAGATAACTTTTAACTTTGACATAAACCAGTTACTCTGAAAAAAGAGACTAATGTATGTGCACAGGAAGCATTTTTTGTGTTTGTGTTAATCATGGGAAGATAAGGTGCCTTGGGAAAGCATAACAAAGGCAGAGGTGAATGGGACAAATGTAGCAGGAGATACACAGAAGTAATAAAAAGGTTGGCTAAGCAAGCAAAGAATACAGTGGTAAGTTTTAGTGTTTTAAAGCCACTGGGGTGGTATTTTTTCAAATGGAGAGTGGACATAACAGAAAGAGACAAATAGAGAACTGACTCCCCAGATGAACAAAATTCTCCAGCTCTTTTTTCCTTCCTGATGAGATTTCTCAAATCCCTGTTGATGTTTGCAGGAAAAAAACACAAGTGTGACAGAAGAAAAAACATGGATTTGAGGAAATGAGCCTTTAGCTCCTGGGAGGGCTTTAGAACTTTGTCAAAATCTGCCTGTTTCTCTTTAAATCTAACTGAATTATTGGTGTAAATATATTTGGTAATGAGCCCTGAAAAAAGGGTAATAATTTGAATACTTCAGACATTGTGGTTAATCAGAGTGGCAACAAGAAAATGGGTGTTAAACAACACGGTCTGTAACTAGATGATGGCTAGAAATGACCAAGAAGAAGGCTGATGTTTCACTGTGAATATACATGCCCCTGGGGAATGATTTCTTTCTGATTTCCTGCTGTGATTTTTAAATTTTAAGATGTTTGTGGTGGAGGAGATCTAACTTAGATTCCAGACACCTAACATGCTGGGAATATTTTATGAAGATATTATCTTACCTTATGAAGACAGTGCTCAAAGTACATGGAAAAGGAACCACATGACCAGATTTCAGCTATATCTTGGTCCAGATGAAATGCATAAATGAGATCTTATATTCATATATTTGCTTCTACCTACCATTCTGGGTAAATTTTCTGTCTCAGAGATGTTCCCTGAAACGTACAGATAATCCAGATAATAAGGCTGATAGTCTCGTAGCCTATTCTTCAAAATTTGAAAAAACAATTTTCAGCTCCAGAAGTAAGGTTCCATATTTGCAACCTTGCACAATGATCATAAAATTGAGGTTGAAAAAGTGCAGGATAAAGTCAATATAAGCAACTGATATTAACTGAACAACTAAAGACATAAACCATGGGAAATAATCTATTAAACTGTTATTAAACTTGAAATTGAAGTGTTATCTCTAACTGTTGTTATATTTACATGTCAGGAAGTTAGCCTAAGTATTTTATTTTGGTATATATAAAGACAGTATTTACCCAGGGAGTAGCTATATATAGATAGATAGAGATAGATATATGCATGCCCAGACTGAAGGAGATAGAAACATGGAAGAAAATGGACGTTTGCATCCCAAAATATCCAAAGTTTGCTATTGTTTGAAACAGGAAGCATAGTAGACAAGTTATTGACTTGTTCCCATGTAGCTATTTAAATGCTCATAAATAGTTGAAAGGAAGCTTTTGAAGTGAGTTCTCAATCAAGTTAAATGTGTGTGGGCTTACAAAAAAACCCCCATCCAACCAAAAACCCAACTATGACATAAAAAACCCCACCAAAACCCTTTCTGAAAATACGGGAGAAGTGATCTAAGAAAATATTGACTAAGCATAATAAAATGAGTTAAAGTTATGTAAGAAGATCAGATAGCCTTTGGCTGGGTGGGGCAGGGAAGGGAAAAGCATGGGAACTGTCACAAATCCACTGTCCCATTTCATTACACAGCTTCTTACACAACTTTTTCTGTGACCTGCAGTGAGGATTTTGGGACACGCCACAAGGGAAGAACTGAAAAAGGGTTGTCTCATTACAGTTCTTACTCCATTCTGTATAAAACTAAATCTTTTCTTCCTTTAGAATTTCCTGGATTATATTGATTGTTATTGTTTCCTTATGCTTCTACATTCTTGTCTTAACGCATGAGAGCTGTTAATTTGAATTTCCTCGTTTGGTTCAATAGTTGAACTTGATACTTGCACAGTCCTGTTTTTACATTCATGTGCATTAAAATCCAGAGGGGGCTTTAGTAGTTCCTTGCCGCGATGCCGCCGGTAGGGGCACTGGGTGTCTGCTTGTGGTTCCAGGGGCTGGCCAGGCTGCTCCGAAGTGTGGGAGGGCTGGTGAAGGTCCAGTATGGGTTCACCTAGCCCACCGATGTTCCAGGCACGCTGAGAAAGGAGAGACAAGCGGAGGGACTTCCCAGATGGTTTATTCAGGCACCAGGATTGTCCCAGGGAAGCACTGGCACAGCGCATTGCAGTTACATATATACCAACATGAGGGGGCAGGGGAGGATACAATCATCCTATGAGATAGGAGTGCTGGGTTTGAATTTGGTGGGCTTTATATAGGATTGCAAAATAAAGAGCCCTCCAGGGGAAGAAACCAGATACGGGGGGGGGAGGGGGGAGACAGCAGTGCCTGGCCATGAGAAAAACTGAAACCTGGCCAAAAGCACACCGCAACATCTCCTCTGTTTTTATTTATTAAAAAGAGCTGACAGCGTTTTTGTCTCTTCCATGTGTTAAACTGGACAGCTGCCTGGACAAGTTCTTCTTCCTTTGCCCAGTCTAGCTGTGGGGTTAAGTCTGGTAAATTGTCCTTGTGCAATGGTGTGGCAGCTTCATTTGTGTCAGCACGTGGAGGTTTCATGCGTTCTTTGCTCGGTTTCTTGAGGTTTTGGTTTGGGAGCCCAGCTGGTGACTGTAGCAGCATCTCTGCCCCAAGGGGCCTGAACCTGGAATGAGAGGCTTGGGCACCGAGGTTACTGCTGGGGGTTCCCTGCACCCCTTTGCCCAGTGTCCCAGCTTCCTTCAACGGAAGCAGGAGCACTGGGGTGGGGGTTTCTCTGGATACAACTGGGGTAGAGGGGACGGAGAGAGGGTTCAGGGGAGAGTTCAGCCCGGAGTGATCAGTTCCGAGCTGAAAAGGGTCAGAAGCAGTCTCAGGGGTATCAGGGAGACGGTAGCAACATCATGCCGGTTGGCGGATTGTGCCCTGTGAACTGATCCTGTCAGCGGGATGACTAATAGGTGAGGCAGGGGTGGGAAGAGAGGTAGGACTGGGATGACTTGGGACTTCCTAAGAGAGTTTATGATTTCTGCACATAATGGCATGTATGGGAAGACTGTCTTATCCCCTGTTCCAGCAAATTTCCCCAGCTTCTCCCAAACTTGTATCCAGAATCCTAGATCCTGGACCCAGTTAGGAGAAAAGGCAGGGAAGTGGCAAAGAGCCCATGCAATAAACTTCTTAAGAATTCCCTTAGAAAACTTAAAATTTGACCCCTTTAGTATTTCAGAAACAGAGGTTAAGACCTCTCGCCAAGCTTGGGAATGGTTGTTTCCTATAGCTTTTGTCTCTTTCCCCGGTGGAGTGAAAAAGGTAAAACAAACAAGGGGGGGCGTCTTCCCCCCCTTCGGACCCGCCCTCCAATGCAGGGGTCCACGAGCCACCCACACTGTGTGTTGGGCGCTCTAGGGGTTCTACTCACACCGAGCTGACTCTCACCAGTTACAGGAATAGCCCAGAAAAACAAAAAATTCCAGCGGGGTCCTTCCTCTGTCTGAAGCAGCTTCTGAGAGATTGCAGGCATTCCAGGGCGGCGGCGAAAACCGCGCGGTTTGCAGCTGCGGCAGTTTCACGTGCACAGCACGCTGGCGGCTGCACCCGGCGGGGGCTGGGGCCGCTCTGCAAATGGCCCGTGACAGCGCCGCAGCTCCCAGCGGGCGGGGGCCCTGTGGTCCAGGCGGGTCCGGATGCGGCGGCCCCGGCGGTCCAGGCAGTCCTCTGAGCAGTGGCCCCAGGGCTCAGTGGGGCCAGGGCGGGCACGGGCGGTGCAGTGCACAGGGTCTTCCAGGCAGGGCGTGCGGCACACGTGGCTGGTGGAGCTGGGGTGCTGGCGGAGCCGCTGGGGCAATGGCGCCGGGGCTGCACTCACAGGCACGCGGAATGCAGCTGTTTCTTGGCGGCGACCACTCCCAGTGGCACAGTCGCAGCTGTCAGAGCGCGTCTTCAGTCCCTGTTGCCGTGGCTGATGGTGGAGGGGTCCAGAAGCCCTACGTTGTGGCGCCAATTGCCGCGGTGCTGCCGGTGGGGGCACCAGGTGTCTGCCCGTGGTGGCACCAGGTGTCTGCCCGTGGTTTCAGGGGCTGTCGGGCTGCTTCGGGGGCTCAGGAGGGCTGGTGAAGGTCCAGCAATGTTTCACTTAACCCACCGGTGTTCCAGGCGCACCAAGGAAGGAGAGATAAGCGGAGGGGCCTCCCAGATGGTTTATTCAGGCACCAGGATCATGCCAGGGAAGCACTGGCACAGCGTGTTGCAGTTACATATATACCAATATGAGGGGGTGGGGTAGGACACAACATCCTATGGGGAAGGGGT